>JBAGKO010172485.1:0-17894 GCA_037177275.1 Acacia concinna | reverse complement strand
CCTGAAGAGCTTCAAAGGACAATTTATCATTTGAAGAAAGAATTTCAAATGAAGGACTTGATAAGTCATATCCATTAAGTTCCCTAGTGATGGTAAGGTCTTTACAAGCAGATAAAGATATGTTAGACCTTGGGTAATTAGCAAAGAAGCAAGATATGATTCTTCACCAACACGAAGACATAGAATGGAGTGAAGCACATTCTCCATTACCTTAAAAGCGCTATGAATATGGGGTTATTCTACTCAAATGTATCTAAGCATAAACTAATTGGTTATGCAGATGCTGGAGTTTCATCTAATCCACATGATCTATTTACATGTGGAGGTATAACAATTTCATGGAGATCTATGAAACAAACTATATCAACTACACCATCTAACCATGCATGAAACAAAGTAGAGAATGTGTATGGTTAAGGTTAGTGATACATCACATACGAACCAATTGTGGTTTATCTTCAAGCAAAATGATCCCAACAATCCTATATGAGGATAATATTGCATGTATCGCCCAACTAAATGAAGGGTACATCAAGGGAGATTGAACAAAGCATATTTCACCAAAATTCCTCTTCACTGATGACCTTCAGAAGGATGGTGAGATAGATATTCAGCAGATCCGCTCCAATGAAAATCTAGCAATTGTGTTCACTAAGTCTATTTCAGGCACAATCTTTGAAAAGTTAGGTCATAACATCGGTCTTTAAAGACTAAAAGATTTCTACTAACGTCGTCAAAAGGGGGAGTCGATACATGCTGTACTCTTTTTCCCTTATATAGTTTTGTCCCAGTGAGTTTTCCTATAAAGGTTTTTAATGAGGTAGTATTGGACATTGTATCAATGAATGATGTACTATTTTCTTTGGCTAGGTTTTTATCCCATTGGGTTTTCCCTAGTTGAAGTTTTTAATGAGGCACATTCATATATAATGGACATCCAAGGGGGAGTGTTTTGAATATAATATTTGTATGGATGTCCATATATCTCCCATTATATCTAATATCTTTAGTATCTCATATTTATCTCTTATTGTTATTAAATCTATATATATTGATTCTCTTGATATTGTATAGTTATGCCTACAAATAGAAGGCATGTATTATATACTTGATACACCTTGATAGTTAATAAGAATTGTTCTCTCTTGCCCTCATATTTTATCTCTCTTATCCATTTATTTATAACAGAAAATATTTTGTACTTTTTATTTCCTTTTTTTCATCTTCTCCATAATAACCACACACCAAATTTTCTAATCTACATATCAATTATTGTCTGTTAGAAGAATTATTTTGAAATTTGTTATAATTTATTTTAAGCCTTAATTGCAAGACCGTCACCAATAATGATGAACATTTTTCAAATTACAATTACAATTATCTAATCGCCATCCATATCATTTTTCCTATTAGTTTAGATGCCAGGGATCAGTGAGTTTTTTCTGTCATTATTTTTCTAAGTTGGACCCGAACAAAATAGGGTCCTTCCTCCCTCCTTCCCTCTCACTCACACACACACACAAAAATACTCAAGAATTTTTATAAAAAATGAGCTCATACTATATGTTTTTTGGGGAAACAAAAAATATCCATTGACTTGCAAAATCAAATAAAAAATACTCTCTCACACACACGCGCGCCTTATAATGGTTAAGGTACAAAAATACCCAAGAATTTTTATCAAAAATTCGTTCACACTATATGTTTTTTGGAGATACAAAAAATACCCATAAACTTACAAAATCAAAGCAAAAATAAAGCTACTGCAAAATAGGTTAACCTCCGTTGGTAGGATCACACTATTTAAAAAATAAAAATGTCGACATTTTGTAAATTCCCTTGTTGTCCTTTCCTTAACTCTTCTTCTTGGTTGGAAAAAACTAAAAAACAATCTTTCGAACTTGACTCTCTCTTTTCCCTCATTCATCTCTTCCTTCTCTTGTTAGATGCCAATGGCGCTGCTAGCACTAGCGATCAAGGTGTTTCTTGTCTCTCCCAACATCCTGTAGATTTGAGGCTTCGATTTTGAAAGAGAGAGAAAGTGATGGGTTTCTTGGCAATGAAAAATAAAGGGATCGATTTTGGAAGAGGGAGGTTCACATGCCCTAATTTTTTGCCTTCAATTTCTTGCATGTAAACAACCTTGTCTGATGGTGGTTCGTGGTGGCTCCTGTGGGCGTACTTTCATAGTGATGAATTAGATATTGAGAATGGGAGAGCGGCGAGATCAATGGTGTGTAAAGAGTAGAGGACAGTAGTTCGTGGTGGCTACATTGGGTGTATTTTTATTAACATTTTCAATTTTCCTTTTCTTCAATCTCATGTTACGTTGTTATTTTCTTTGCGTCATGTATTAGCATAATGCATGTGCTTATTTGTCATTATGTTATTGTATTAAGGGCAGGGTAATCTTTTTCATATGTGTTTTGGCAGTTAGTGTGGGGTGTAGTTATTTATTTGGGAAAATGGCAATAGGTCCCAAGGACCAAACATATATATAAAAAAGTCTCACCAATTCTTTCCCAAACCAAGAGGTCCCAAGGAACTTTTTTGATAATAATTTAAGATGTACAATTACTTGCATGGCCCCATATCTGAGACCTAAATCAAAAACCCTCTCTTCCCTCTTCACTTCATCTTGTCCATCTATGCTCCTCATCCATTTTGTCACTTTCTATTCAGCACTCAGCAGATTGGAGGATAACAAAATTGTGGACGAAACCCAGATCAATCTCTATGACTCCACCTCTTATCATGGCAAAGATGGCAAAGAGCATAAGGTTAAAGTGGCTGGCGAAGAGCATAGTAAAGGCAAGGCAAAGGACCTAGATCAATGAGGTTGAAATGGGTGTTGAGGGTGAAAGTCGCTGACAGATTCCACAATGTTAAAGGAGATGGGTGATCTAAGCGATATTCTTCCTATTGCCCAAAATCATGTGCACTGTTATTGAGTTTATTTCTACATTGAAATTGCGTGAATGAATCATTTTGCTTTTATTCTTTCATTGTGCGTTGAAGCTGAGAAGTAGAAGTTGTAAGAGAGGGATATTGCTACTAAACTGATATAATGAAAAAACATATTTTTAAAACCAACAATTGTAGTTATTAATAAGGTTATTATAGTTGTCAATACATATTTGGGTAGAGTTTTGACAATTTTTGCTCTATTTTTTTTTGTATGGGAATAGAAGGAATGCTATGTTATTAAGTGACAATGAATGCATGTTTACTTTAAATTGTTGATACAATGTAAAAAAGTTGTTAAAACCAATGGTTGTAGTTGTTAATAAGGTTGTTACAGTTGTTAACACATATTTGGGTAGGGCTTTGACAATTTATGTTGTTTTTTGATATGGTAACAGAGGCAATGATGTGATTTTAAGTGGCAAGGAATGAATGTGATGCATGTATGTATATTTTAAAGGGTAAAGGTGTAGATTTGACAAACAATTGTTTCCTCAGGGATGTCCAACACAAATAACTATTTTGATGTGCAAAAATAGACATGAAGAATTTTTTCAAAGAAAATTTAACAACATTGTTAACTGCTGTTACTTTTTTTGTGGGTCCCCCTGCTGTTAACTACCTTTACTTTTGGTTAAGATAAAATTAAGTTTTGTCAATAGAAAGACATATAATATGGACATTTATAAGATAAATATTTGAATGTCTAAAATTTTTTAACTTGTTAGATTCTTTTAAATCCCTTTAGTTATAATGTAAACGCCTATATTTGCCTTGTAAATACTCTCTAGCTCCTAAAAAACTAGTTCATTCTTAAATTTTCACCTTAACCTTTTAAAGTATATTAAAATAATCGACAGTAGGATCCACATGTCAGAAAAAGTAACAGCAATTGACGGTATTGTCAATTTTTCTCTGAAAAAAATTCTTCATCTCTATTGTTGTATCTTAAAATAGTTATTTGTGTTGGAAACCCCTAAGGAAATAGTTGTTTGTTAAATCTGCACCTTCCCCCTTAAAGGGCGAAGGTGCAGATTTGACAAACATGTTAAAACCAGCAGTTGTAGTTGTTAATCGGCCATGTGGATTTCTTGAGAAAAATTTCATTTTCATTTCATGTGTGTTCTAAATATTTGCTGATATAATGGACAATTTGTTAGGGCCTTTATGTTTATGGGGATTTAAGCTTGGTACCAAAACTTTACCATCTTATTTGTTGCATTCTTTGTTCTCTTCAATAAGGTCACTATTATCTATAATTCTGTTGTATGGTAAAAAATCTTTAAATAAAATGTGTGTTGCTGAATATTTAGACCAAAAAAATAGATAGTTGTTAGTTTATAACAAAGTTGAAAAGATTAGTCTTCTAGTTAAGCAACTGGGAAAAGAGCAGGAAACTTGTTAATATGTTATTAACTATTAGTGGTAGAGATATTGTTCTTGGAGCTTTTAATATTTGAATAACTTATGATTGTCTAAGCTAATATACTTTTTGAGGGCAAATTTCTCACTATAAATTGTTCTTGACAACGATTGCCATTCAAATTCACAATGAATACTCAAGTGTCCTCTAATTTATGAAGTCATGCTTTTTCCTAAAAGATCTTTAAGCTTTGTTATTATTTTTCTTTTCCTCTTTTTGCTAAAGCACCATTTGTATTATTTTCAAGATGCCTGGAAACAAAAAAAGGAACCATAAAGAGGGAGAAATGCATCCAAAGTTGTTTGGCTAAATATTGTTCACAAAAGACTATTAAAAAAAAGAATGAAGCATTAAAGCCTTTTATAGAGGAGATTTAGGAGTAGTCATGTTATGTATCTATGCAATTATCTTCATATGTATTAATGTAGATTTAGGTTGTAAGAAGTGTATGACTTAATTTTGACAAGATAGGATAACTACCATGACAAATGTATGCCTTAACTTTAGCAAGTAATTAACAACTTCTTATCAAATTTTAACATCTTGTTATGTATATTTTGATAAGTGCATAATGGATCCTTTGACAACTTATTAGGGTATGATGACAAGCACATATGCAGCCATTTATAACTTAGCAGTGTGTGATTACAAGAACATGTGCGGCCATTTTGACAACTTGTGAGCCATGTGGTCACAAGTGGTAATATTCATTTTAACAACTTATTAAGCCAATTTAACAACTTATTAGGCCATTTTGACAACTGGCTGAGCGAGTTTTGATAACTCTGTATGGCGTTTTGACAACTTGTAGGCCATGTGATCACAAGTGGTAATGTTCGTTTTAACAACTTATTAGGCCGTTTTGACAACTAGGTCAGCTCGTTTTTCACAACTTCATATGAGCGTTTTCACAATTTGTAGGCCATGTGGTAACAAGTGCACCTGGGTGTTTTAACAACTTATTAGGCCGATTTGACAATGTACTAGGCCGTTTTGACAACTCTGTTTGCTCATTTTCACAACTCTATATGAACATTTTGACAACTTGTGAGTCGTGGTAACAAGTCACCTAAGCGTTTTAATAACTTATTAGGCCAATTTAACAACGTACTAGGATATTTTAACAACTCCGTATACACGTTTTCACAACTCCGTATGAATGTTTTGACAACTTGTGAGTTGTGGTAACAACAGCATCTAGGCGTTTTAACAACTTATTAGGCCGATTTGACAACTTACTAGGCCATTTTGACAATTGGGTCAGCGCATTTCCACAACTTACAAATAATTAATGACAATTTATCCTTGTTTTGCCAATGTATACAATAAGAACTGCAGGTGCATGCTTTGACAAGTATATCTGCCACTTTTGACAACGTAAAAAGTATGGACTAATCATATAAGTTGATAACATAAAACTAACAAATAGTAGTGGCCACATATTCATATATATATATATATATATATCTATGTGGTGATTACACCAACTTCCCAACCTACCAAAAAACTTCCCAACACTTTTATTACTTTCTTTCCCAATTATAGATGATATAATTCTATGGAACTCCTCAACTCATAGCTTACTCCTTCCTTTATACATCTTATTTTCACAAAACCTCCAACATATCAACTTCCATATTCTCCACCATTAAAAAACTTTCCTCCCACATGGAAGAAACAAAATAAATTCTTTCCTGATGTACTAGCCATCATTAATGACAATTTGCAACATCCACAGTAATTAACAACTGTAACAGTTGTATTAACAACTACACTTGTTGGTTTTAACAACATATGTTTTACACATATCAACAATTAAAAATAAACATGCATTCCTCATATTCATTCATTTCCATCAACAAGATAGCTTTCCCTTTGTTACCATACAAAAGAAAGCCACAAATTATCACAACCTTATCCAAATATGTTTTAACATCTGTAACAGAATTTTTAACAACTTTAAATGTTGGTTTTAACAACACATTTGTTTCTCATTTCTAAACTTACTTAAGTAAACATGAATTCATCACATTCATTCATTTTTGCTTAACAAGATAGCCTTTCCATGTGTTACCATACAATAAATAGAGCATAAATTGTCACAACCCTACACAAATAGATATAGACAACTGCAACAACTTTATTAACAACTCCAACTATCAATTTTAACATGTTTTTTCACTCATATCAGCAACTTAAAGTTAACATATTTTCATCATATTTATTTCTTCTCACTTAAAAACATATCCCTTCCTTTGCTATTATAACAAAAACCAGAGCATCTTTTGTCACAACATTACTCAAGTACAATAAAACCCCAAGTTCATTCCTCAAGATTATGCCTTTCACAACAAATTTGTATTTCTTACTTAGGTTAAAGTGCATAGTCCACATATGATCCCAAGATGTGACCTTTGTCAAACTCTCTTCATCCTTAATCCCCCACACCCAAATAAAAAAAGAAGAAACGAAATTAGTTCTTAAACCCCAACAATGAAGATAAAAGTTGCAAACTTTAAAGTTTCCACATGAGATTATAAGGTGAGAAGCTTGCCTTTGGGCACCCTTTGCTTTTCTTGTTCAATTTTCCTCTTTCCTCCCATGACTGAGTGAAGAGAGAAGACGTAAGCCAAGCACGAAAATTCCACTTCTTTCTTTTGTCAAATGTTTTAATAACCATGGGGAGGGAGGTTTTTTTTTTTTTTGAAGATATTATCCCAAAAGTCCCTTGGGGCCTTTTGGTTAGGAACAAAATTGGTGGGACTTTTGTGAATATGTTTGGTCCTTGGGATCTTATTGCCATTTTTCCTATTTATTTTCTCCATGTACTCTGAATCGGTTAGGCTATAAGATCGTGTTTCCTCTGTCTCCTTTGCTCTCTATCATTTCTTCTTTCTCTTCCGATGATACTCTTCATCTTCTCTCATTAATCTTCCGATATATATCATCTCATTTCATGAGGATGATGAGCCACAATGTATCGCAACAGAATGTTCATGATTTAAACTGGATTCTTGTTGGATTTCTTATCAAAGATCTAAACCAGACATGTGCCAAAAGAGAGTCATGGAGATTACCAGAGTCATGGACCATTGCGAGAAGAACTTGGCACCCTTTTCGCAAAACTCCCGAATTTATTTGTAGTATGTAATTCCTTTGTGTCATGTTATTCATGTAGATGGTTAGTGGTAATGTAACTATTCTTCGATAAAAAAAAAAACGGAGTTGCATAGGATGAATCGAGATGTTGGGAGGGAGAGGGTTTTGTTTGAGTTGAGAGCCATTTTGGTATTTTCATATTGTATTTAATGTATGTTAAGGCAATTTTACGGTCAAGATATTTTTGCTTTGGTTTAAAAAATTAATGAGCACTTTTAATTCTATGAAAAACTTATGGTGTTATGCACGCATTCAGTAAAAAATTATGGATATTTGTACACCTTATCCCTATGTTAAAAGACTTGGACCTGCCATAAGGTTAGGCTTCAACAGCAGGTGTGGCCATATTGCATATAAAGGCTCTTTAGGACTTGGGTTAGAGTTACGAAAAGTAAGAAAAAGTATTAGCAAAATTTTGTTGAGAAGGTCCGTATCTTGGAACTACATTTTTTTTTTTTTTTGGTGTTTCGCCTGTGATTTTTGTGGCCAATTTGGGACTGAGTTGAACTGCCCTGAGGCATGTGTACAAGACCTTTTGTTTTTTAATACTTTTTCAAGGGTTGGTTTTCATTTCCATCTTTCTTTTTCAAGTCATCTTTCGAAATCTTTAAAAACTAAGTACCTAATAATATTAACGACGATAAATGATTTTTTTTTTTTGGGAAATCTCACCAAAAAAATCTTTAAAAGTAGGAAAAGTCAAAATAGTGTTTCAAATATTCATAATATATACCATAAATATGTTAGTATATCTAATTTGTCCTTTTGAAATTGGAAAAATCTTTAATAAAGAACTTCAAAATTGTTAAAAGACAAAAATGTGTTTTGAATATTTATTATCCCAAAGAGACATGAGGGCCTGATTTGTCCTTTACAAAATTAAATGAAAATGACTAAAATACCCTTCACTAATTAAACCCCCCTCTCTCATTCTCATGTCAAATCCTATCTCCCCCTTCCCTCCCTCCTCTTCTCCTCCCTCTTCTACATACTCTAGATTCAGCTACATGTTCTCCATTGATGACATCCACTAACGATGTCAATTGCTCATAGATCTGGCCCCAAAACCAGGTCTGAAGGAGAGTTATCCAAGGGTAGAAGGGCAACGGCCAGTGAAGTTGAAGGAAAGATGAGGAACCGAGAAAGCTCCGGTGGGGATTTGATCAACGGCCAATGAAGTTGACGGCAACACGCACGCGAGGGCACACGCACACTCACACACTTTGGATTGTTCACCCAAGCACATTCACAAGTTTTGTTAAAGAATTCACAACATTTAATTTTGTTTTAACAACTTTGGTTTTTCCCAAAAAAGAAATACGATTAGGTCATTCACAAATTTTATTGAGAAATTCACAACATTTTATTAAGTTTTAACAACTTGTATTTATCAAGTAACAACGCTCACACTATCAAGTGTTCATAACTTTCATTTACCAAGTTAAAAATTCAAACTATTAGACCATTGATAAATTTAGATATGGAATTCACCAGTTTATATTAGGAACTCATAGCTTTAGTTTTTTGAGTAAAAAATTCACACTATTATATTATTAGTAAGTTTTGATAAGAAAATCACAAACATAGATAAACAGTTTATAATTTTAATTTTTTAAGTAAAAAATTCACACATTCTACACTTGTGCATTCCTTATTATCTAAACTTGTGAGTGTTATGTTAATAATTTTTTACTTAAAAAACCAAAGTTATGAACTCTTTATCTAAACTTGTGAATCACCGAAAGTGTCAATTTTATACTTCAAAAAAATGAATATTGCAAATTCCTTACTTCAACTTATGAATTACTTATCTAAACTTGTAAACGGGCTAATAGTGTGAATTTTTTTACTTGAAAAATTAAAAGTTGTGAATTTTTTATCTAAACTTGAAAATGACTTGATAATGTGAATTTTACTTTAAAAAAAAATGAAAGATGTGAAGCCATTATTTGAACTTGTCAATGCCTTATATGAAGTTGTAAATGAGCTTGGATAAAAAATTAAATGTTAGTATGTATAATTTTGTTGCACTATATATATTAAGAACCATTGGGCCACCAAACTTTTGAGTAATTCCCGTCGAAATATTGTCAGAATATTCCGACCAAAGCTCTAGTGACACCGTTGAAACACCATTTTATCTTCTGGAATTTTTAAAGTTTTATATATATATATATATATATATATATATATAAGGAGTTTTCCCTTTTTTTTCATGCGGAAAATGTTTTAGATGTTTAATTTGTTCAAAAAATATAAATGGTAAATTTTATTTTAGAAGCGCATGTATCCTTTTTTTAAAATCATGTTTGTTCACTAGGTGATGCCCTAACCTCAACTTCAAAGGTCGGGTCTCATTTCTTTCGCCCAATAACCTCACACCATAATTCAACCGTTTCTATTCCTTTTAATTGCTTTATTAAAATAGAAACATTTGAGCCATTTTATTACCTTCAAAATTACTTTTATTCTACTCAGTATTTTCGACGTTCGAACCTGACTATGATTAGTGATCAAATCATCTTCTAACGATGTCAACAAAAATTAAAAAAACCAAAAAGATCCTTGACCACATTCAGCTTGCTTATGACAATTTCTTTTTGGGGAAAAAAATACATAAATAAAAAGATAAAACATTATAAACCATTGTTTTATAAAACGGGCATAAGAGTTCAAAAAGTAAGAAATACATAAAGGAAAATGTAAAAAGAAAAAAAAATTCCGCTTAAGATAATTAGAAATGAAATAGTCAACGTATTGTGCCATTTTTATTCATTAAACATCAGACCATGGCCATCTCTAACAACCCACCCACCAACCCAGAAGAGAAGAAGGACCAAGTAATTTGGACACGACAAGAATGATCAATATATTTGCACTAACCAAAAAAAAAAACGCTCCCCAACAAAACCAAGATAAAAAGAGAAAGAAATAATAATAGTAATAATGATAATAATGCATCAGATTCCCAGATTCACACTACCAACAATCCCACATTTTTTCCTTTTGTATTTTCCCTCTAAAGCCTTATTCGTCGAGTTTGTGTTCTCTTAGAATTTTTTTTTTTTCCTCTTTTCTTTTAAGAATATAATGTCATCTCTAATATCAAATTGAAAAATATATATGGTCCAGATTTAATATTTTATAAAACTATTATTTAAACATAAATAAATAAATTTAAACTATAAAGTCCTGATTTCACCATATATAACTGTAATACAAATAAAATTAATAAAAACTTATTTGATAAAACACTACAATAATAACTTTTAAAAAATATTAAACCGAGCCATCTACTTATGGGGTATTCGATTAATCGCAATTATATTTTTTTCCCATCTTGGCTTAATGACTCCCACTGATATTGAAAAATGGACAAATTCTAGAGATATATTTTGAGCTAAAGGAGCGTTTGAATTTACTTTTGCAGAATAACTTTTGAAGCATAATAGCTTTTCTAGAATAGATTTTTTAAAATAAATTTTATGAACACCTAAGTTTAGATAAAATGAGTGTTTGGATAAATATAATCAAAATAGCTTTTTTTAGTGTAAAATGACCAGAAAAAACATTAGCTTTTGCAATAATTACATGTAATAGTTATGATATAATATTAATTATTTTAACATTAAAAATTAATAATAAATACCATAATTTAAAAGAAAATGAAAGAACAATAACGGATTTTATAATTAAAAGAGATGTGCTCAATATAATGAGGATTATAATTGAAGTAACTTAAAAAGTTCCTGACAGTGCATCTTTGAACATTATATATAAAATTGAAACTGGGTGACAGCAACCGCAATAGTGATCAGTGATTAAAACCCACGATTGGCAAAAGGACAAATTAAAAGGGGGGGAAAAAGAATCACCGCAAAATTTGATTTATACGAAGAAAGAAAGGAAAAGAAATAGAGCCACCGAATTGAGAATATCGAGAAAGGGCAAATTTGAGGAGAGAGCATGTGTCTGAAAATTGAAATCTAAGTTTGTGCAAACCGAAACAAAACTCATCTCACATACGTACCTTAGAATCCGTAAAAGCTATTCTCAAAAGCTAATCCAAACATGCTTACCTCAGAATCCGTAAAAGCTATTCTCAAAAGCTAATCCAAACATATTTACCTCAGAATCCGTAAAGCTATTCTAAAAAACAAGAGAAATTTCATTCTAGAAACCATGGTTTGAAACCTAATTTTTTGTCAAACCATGGTTTTAAAATTGTTTGGGGTGTTTGCCAATTTTAGGCCAAACCATGGTTTCCAACCATGATCCAAACAGGCCCTAAACTTTTTCCCATAAGTGTCTTTATTCCATTCTTGTGGATATAGGGGACACAGCGCGTGGATGAAAGGAATCCAGCAGAGACCAGGATGGGGAAGTTGATTATGGACGGAACAGATTAGGAAAAACAATTAAAAGACAAATCGCATGTGTATGATGCAATCTGTGACACCAAAACTATGGCAGGATGAAAGTATAACAATGGCAGGGAAAATCACAATGCCCATACAATATTAAAGTTAAATAAAATATTATTGGTTACCATCAAAGAAAAAGTAGAGGGCAACAAAATGCACATCAAGATGCGACCACATAAAATAATGCAAGGAAGTGAATAAAGGGGCAGACAGACAGACATGTGAGTCTGGATGTACCCATGGCCAAGAAAAAAAAAAAAAGAGACAGAGAGAGAGAGAGAGAGAGAGAGAATGTGGACGTACCATTAGCAGCCCTTACTGGGCTTGTCTCCGAAGGTTAGGCCCAATTAGTTACTTAGCACTAAAGGCCCTTTCCCGTTCCTTTTGGGCCTCTTCTCATATCAGTAGACATAGAGAGTAAGCCGTATAATTTTCAGACTCTGCCGCATCTTACTTGATAAACACAGGCAAAAACCCTTTACATTTAAGTGGGGAAAAAAAAGGTGCTCCCCAACATCAAATGTAAGGCATTGGAAAAAGAGAACAGAAGATAGTGCCTTCTTTCAAGGCGAAAATGAAGTTTTACTTCCTTCTTTGTTCTTGAGTAGAGAAAATAGGGTTTCTCTAAGTTGAGTTCCAAAGCTGAATTTCATTGATCCAAATAGGAGAAAGAAGAGAACCATAGTGAGATTTCATACCTATAATAGGAAAAGACCATCAAAAGTAGCGACCCAAAGCTGAATTTCATCAATCCAAATATCCAATAGGATTTAGCAGCTTACGAACTATTTGCCTCCAAGATTTCAACCCATACGAAAACTTGAACCATATTTTCTCATTAGTTCTATATTTTCAGCAATAGTTGACCCAGCAGTTCCCACAAAACCAAGAGACGCACAGCTGCATACAACTTGCTCTATAAATAGAAGTATATCAGGCAAACTCTTAGAGGAACAAAACATTTTACCAACATTATTATCCAACTTTGGAACCAACTTCTGCCAGTAACCCACTTCCATGAGACTTTTGGTTGCCTTTATAACCGACTCATCATCCTCTCTCAGAAAAGAAACCTTGTAATTAGCTGAATCACGAATTAAATCACCTAGGTAATTGTCAGTCCAATTATCTCTTGGAAGATCAGTCATTATAAAAATGTTGATGGGTAGAGGGCTTTCCTCCTGCCTTAAAGATTGTAGTTTCTGTTGCAATCCCTGGAATGTAGCCTTGTGATGATTCTTAAACTGCCCATCCAACAATCTGAGCTGTGCACAAAGAAATGGATACTTGATGTTTTCATGGACAAACTTTTTCCCTGAGCTCATAATTTCTGGGACGAAAGGAAGGAATTTAATCTTCTTCGTCAAAGATTGAAACTTCTGGTCCTTATAAGATTCATGGATATCAATATACAGTTGAGAACCTTTATACGGGGCTGTGAAAAGACTTCCAAATGCCAGCAATGAGGCTGATTCAGCTTCAGAACCAGGCCCGAGATTCTTGAGCACATCTTTCCGCCTTCTGATGTATGATAGTTTCTTTTTCTTTTTCAGTTGTTCATCCGGTTGAAATGAGTCTAACATCATATCCTCACCACTGCTTTGACAAGTCCATACTGTAGTTCTGCAATCTTCATTGACAGCATAAACACAGTTGTCAAAACTCCCATGAAAACCAGCTAGCACAGATCCACATCGCTCTAGGCTGCTAGAAAAAGATGACTGCAGCTTCGAATCATGTGAGCAAACCATATTTAAGTTGATACCACACCAAATGGACAAAAAATCTCTGAGGTCAATCACTTGAATGAGAGAGGAAGAAACTAAAGATGAGATGTCTACAATCTCAGCAATGGAAATATACCTGCAAAAGAATATATATATATATATATATATATATATATGAAAAGTCTGAGATCAGTAGAAATTGGCACACAAGATATGAGTGCAAGAAGAAGAAGAAAACCTAAAATTTCATAATTCAAACAAATGATGATGAGACCATGAGAAATTTGTTTCCATTTCCTTTTGTAGTTTACGCTAAATATACAAAATTTGGTTTCAAATACATATAGATAGATACATAGATACACACAGGATATACGCACATATGTATATAGTGAGTTACAGAAGGCTTGAAGAAAGGAAAGCCAACCCCTAGAGTAAAATTCAAAAGATGAGTATTTTGCTGAAGTGAAAATTATGATACAGAAAAACTTGGTGAGCATCTGTTTGTGAAAAACAATAATAGATTGAAAAGCTTCCATCCTTCACTTTAACCCTTCTGAAAAATCACAAAGCATTATCATCAAGATACTGATGCACAAATAGCATAAGCCTTTCAGTTGCTGCCTTCTTTCCTGGCCAATTTGTACAAACAAAAACATATAAACAGACTAAGAACGACATAGTTTACAAACCTTCCCCCTTGAATGAGCTCAATGGCATGATCCCAAACAGAAAGCCTGATGTCCTTTGGATCCACAACACGAAACTTTGGACAGCTACCGAGAACAACAGCATGGTGATCTAGAATTGGAGGAACAATCAAAGTTCGATTCAATATCCCTGCTATTAAAATAGCATTTTTGAACTCTGAAAGCTGATTGTTGAACCCACTGTGTGGTGCGTACCATAGGAATTTCTTCCCAGGGACTTGGTTATTGCATAGAAGGGATTGTGAGTCTGAAGTTTTAGATGATACAGCAATGAGAGAACTGGGTCTCAGGCTGTAATAATAAAAGCACAAGGGTAATGCAAGGATAAAAATAATAGACAGAGGAATAAGAGGAAATCTGTGCCGAGGTTTCCTTCTCAACAACATCCTAGTTGGTGTACTCGTATTGAAAATGTTCATCTCGGATAAATGGATACGATTCCTTCACATCAAGGAAATGAGTACCAATTCTTCCCGTAATTCAAAGTAACGAGAACCAAGATCCACGAAGCATCAGTACCTCAACAATGGAGTGGCATCATATCTGATGTATTATATACCATACTTCATATTGTAGTGACGCTGAGTTAGTATCGGAAATTCTAGCCAAAAAGGACACAACTCAAATTTTCCACCGCATCACCAGCGATGTTTCCCCTTTCTGAAAATAAATCCAAAAAAAAGTATCGCAAAAAAATCTGATCAAGATCAATTTCGAGGTATAAATTAGTGTTTAAAATGTGCTGAACTGCCCAGAAATTTTCTAAATCAAGACCAATTTACTTCCCATGAAGAAATTTCTTAATCAACTAGAATTTAGGAGAGAACCGAAGCGGATCAACTCTTTCCACAAAATAACAATTTTTTTTGTAGGAAAAAGGGCGCTAAGATCATCGGTATAATAATAATATACTTCGATTTTAGCTTTGAAGCACTAGCCATGAAAAGAAAATAGGAAAAGGCAGAAAACTCACAAAACTTAGGTAAGAGCTAGGCGAAGAAGGACACTGATGCTTGGAATTGAGATCAGCAAACGTCACTCAGATGAGATTCACAGTAGAAGAGAGCGAAGTGCCATTGTTAATTCAAGTGGGCTTCTCAATGGGTTGGTTCGACCTGATGAATCGAAGAGCCTAGAATCATGGTTCAAATTGCGAAACACACACAATGTCGCTGCAATTACGTAATAATAGCACCCGGATAATGTCTCTTCCACTCCAATTCGACAGCTTTCTCCTAATGACGTACGGCCCTTCCTCTGAGGCTAATTGAAGCAAATGAGAAGAGGTTGCGGACGTGGAATCAAAAGATTTGGATATGAAGTTCTGAGGATGCTGGAAGAGGGAAGAAACGGCTCAACTAGATCTCGGAAAGAGGATGGGGTCAATAAAAATTGAGAATATTGTTTGTAAGAAAATCTATTTTCTGTTTTTTTAACAAAACCGCTGGTAATCCGACGTTAATTAGCAACCCATTAATCTGAACTCGAGAGGTAAAAGTGCCGCTCATATAGGGGCACTTTCCAGTTTAAACATACGTTATCATCCTTACGGGGTTCAAACCCACTTACCACCAGTTGAGTCAACTACTCTTTAGTATCTATTTTATTAATTGAGAGAAATACCATCAAAATTCAAATTAACTCTATAATATTAAGAAAATCCCAATAAAATCAAGAGGACTAATTAGATGCTCATGGCACTTCCAACATTTTTCATATACACTAAGAAAAATGTTAAATCTTATTAACTCTACTATGAAATTCAACAAATCTCTAATTATACAATTATTTAATATACATAATACCTAATAAAAACAAAATTAAACACAATAATAATTAAAGGGTAAAATTATTCATTTACATTAAAATTTTAATAAAGTGACTTATAAATAGAACTAAAAGAAAAATATTTTATCTCTGTTATATATCTATATATATATATATATATATGAGACCAAAGGAGTATTTTGTAATATTGTCAAAGTGACCACATTCTCTTCACTTTATTTTTAAAACCCCTCTATTTTCCTCCCACAACCTCATCTCCTCGCAGAAGAGTTATAGTTATTGCAACAACTTCATTGCAAAAGTTTTGTTGTAAATAGGTAATTGGAGGCTTGTAAATTACTAAACTCAATTCGTTAATTTCTAAATATATCTTGTGATTGAATAATAACATAGATTTATTGAAGAATTCAATTTTATTGCAAAAGTTTGGTTAGGGACTCATGAATTGATAAATTAAACTTGTTAACTTTTAAGTATATCTTGTGATATAATAACATATGTTACGTTCATTGAAGAATGCAAGTTTATGGCAAAAGTTTTGTGGTGAGGAGCCAATAATAGAGACTTGTGAATTGTTAAATGGAACTTGTTAAATCTAAACACGACTCTTCAAATAAACCTATGCTATTGAATCACGAGACTTAACACGACTCGTCAAATAAACCTAAGCTATTTAATCACAAGATTCATTTAGAAATTGACAAGTTCAATTTAGCAATTCACAGATCTCTATTAATTGCCAGCAACAAAACTTTTTATAATTAAGTTGCTCTTTTCAATAAAAAAATATGTTGTTATTCAATCACAAGACATATTTACCTACCAACTGATCCGGGGGTCTCCAAATTTGTCCCTTACCAAGAGGTCCTTAGAAACTTTTGAAATATTATGTTTAAATGGAAAATTACTTGCATGCCCTTGTACTTTCTACATAGCATGTCAGGAGAAAGAGAAAGGAAAAATTCAAAAAAACGGGGGCGGGTGCTGTTCACTAAATATGAAAGATTTTAACAACTTCGCAGGCCGTGATGACAATTTCAGAAGCACGTTTTAACAACTTCTCAAGCAAGGGTACTATTCACTCCGCCATAGAAAAATTTTAACAACTTATTAGGTGTGATGACAACTTCGTAAGCACATTTTGACAACTTCTCAAGTGGGGGGTACTGTTCACTCTGCTATAGAAAAATTTTAACAACTTCTCATGCCGTAATGACAACTTTGTAAGCACATTTTGACAACTTCTCAGGGGGTACTGTTCACTTCGCCATAGAAAAATTTTAACAACTTATCAAGCTTTGATGACAACTTCATAAGCACGTTTTGACAACTTCTCAGGACTAGTATTGTTCACTCCGCCATGGAAATTTTAACAATTTATCAGGCCGTGATGACAACTTCGTGAGCATGTTTTGACTACTTGTAATGCATGTTCAGATGAATTTGCCATAACATGCATTACAAATTGTCAAAATGTGCTTATAAAGATGTCATCCTGGCTTGATAAGTTGTTAAAATTTTCATAGCGGAGTGAACAATACCAATTCTGAGAAGTTATCAAAACGTGTTTCTGAAGCTGTCATCAGGGCCTGATAAGTTGTTAAAATTTTTCTATGGCCGAGTGAACAGTACCCCTACCTGAGAAGTTGTCAAAACATGCTTACGAAGTTGTCATCATGGTCTGATAAGTTGTTACAAT
>JBAGKO010172450.1:0-17900 GCA_037177275.1 Acacia concinna | reverse complement strand
TTAAAGGAACATCAAGAAAAAGTTTTACACAACGGAACCATTCAAACACTCCCCCCCCCCCCAAATAATTATGTTATATGAAACATGGCAAGCACTTGAAAATATATTATTTTCAAGAAAGAGTGAGTAGTAAGGAAACAAAATTCATATATTCTAATTTTTCTTCAAATTCTTATATTTTCTAGGAATACAGATGGTTTCACATTTATTTTATTTTTATCAATTTAGATGTTAGATCTTTTGGAAACAGCCTTTCTCCTTACAAGGACAAGGGTGCGTATATTTATCCTTCGCCATACCCTACCTGGTAGGAGCCTCATGCAATGGCCAGCCCTTTTTATATGTTAGATCTAATTATTTAGCTTTATATTTTATTACTTATTTTGTTACATGTCATCACACTTTATTTTAATATTTCATATTTCACTTTTTATTCTTTATGATGCATCAGATTTCAATTTAAACTTGCTATTTTAGCATTTAATTATATTGTAGTTATTACTTTTGTTGCTTCATACATTTTGGAAGTGAATAAGGCCAAGTGTCAAGGATGGGCAAGAGTCTTTTCAGATTATCAGTATCATTACCCTCCTAGGAAACTTTTTTTAATTACAAATACAAGTTGACAGGATTTAATGACCTTTGT
The DNA here is from genome assembly GCA_037177275.1 of Acacia concinna. Lineage (NCBI taxonomy): Eukaryota > Viridiplantae > Streptophyta > Magnoliopsida > Fabales > Fabaceae > Acacia > Acacia concinna. The sequence continues at coordinate 17,254 of JBAGKO010172450.1, read as the reverse complement.
ATAAGGGAATCCAGTTGTGTATTTTACCTCTTTGTGTGGCATTTGTATTGTCCTCTTCTTGGAGTTTGCGCCGATAATCTTGATCAAATCTGTCCAAGGCATGCAATTCGTGATATAATTCCTGCAATCCAAGTCTGTTCTTTAGGTTGTTCATAAAAAACACACAATAATGCAACGTCAAGAAACAAGAACCAACAACAAGATTTGTCTTTTATTACTGTTTATTACAGGCAAATGGAAAGGGGTCAGACCAAGTTTTTATTTTTGAAACCTTGAATCAATTCTAGCAAATGACTTTGGCCGCTTATGTCAACTCCAAATTTTTTAAATAGACTTCCATACAGTTGCTTGCTTTTGTTACAGGCAGGCTGCCAATAAGGAAAATCAACAGGCATCTCAAGTTCAATCAAAATGCACCGACACTAAAAAAGATTTACCCAGAGCAGCCCAATGCACAATGATCCACTAAGTGGGACTCAAGAGGAATGGATGTATACAGTCATACCCCCACATCACATGGCAGCAACTTTACCACTGCTACATGCTCACCCTCATGTGCAATATAGATGGTGCATAAAAAAATTACGGACAAAATTATCCGTCAAATATGAAACTAAAAGTAAACTTGATGAAAATATTAGAGAATTTGAAAATGAAGGGGCAAATTAGGTTTTTAGTGGTTTTCCCTTTTAGCTACTGTACTTCTCATTCACCTTAACAATGGAATGATATTACTTCAAATTTATAGCTAGAGAGTGGGTCTAGTAGGATGCATAGTTTTGGGCATATACAATTACAAAGACTTTAAGGCTACTTATTTCTCATAGTCTTCATATGCAAAGAATTGACTAGAGGGATTACAATTACAAATCTATAATTCAACATAAGAATTATCCCTGGTCTTAGATATAAGAAACAGTTGAATTTTTTTGAAAAGATTAAGGAAGCTAATTAAACAACTTTAAAAGTATTTATGTTTTCATTTTTCTCCAAACTAATTTACTTGACTAATAAACTAATATATAATATAATTATATATAACATATGATATCATTTAATAACTTAATTAGCTTTCTTAATCTCTCCAAAAAAATTAATTGGATCTTATAATTAGGACCAAAGAGAGTAATACTTTATTTTAACATGCATAGTTTAAGTAAAGCCACGACAATTAACAGAAAAGGAGGACCCATCAACATCTTTTAGGGAAAAATCTTCAAGGAAAAAGGGGTCACAAATTTTCTTACAAGAACTACAACAACTTTCTCCCACTTCAGCACAAATTGTGAGAATGTCTACATTCCTTAACATATGGACCATACAAGATTCCAACACACATCAATGAAGATGTTATAGAATTATTATGTTAGAATAGAAACTTGAAGTCAAAACTAGATATATTCTCCATCACAAATAACTTGAATACTCACAGCCGTGTACTGAACATAGGTCATTAATTGCTGCATCACCATCTTTGCCTCATCTTTCAATTGCTTTTGTGGTATAAGCTCTGAACCTAATCTAAATATCAAAAGATAAGAAGGAAACCATGACTCAAACTATTTTGAATGTTAAAAGGAAAAAAAATCAAAATAAATTCAAATCAATTCAACTATGTTTACTTCTCAAAATAGCGGTCCAGATTATGCCATTGAGGATCTTTACAACGATTTCCAAACCGCACAACCTCACCAGAAAAGATTTTCAGTTCTTCTCTGCCACAACAAATAAGACAGTCATGACCCATGTTCAAATGCATGATAGGAGCTAATGAGATAGGCCTCATTTTGAAGGTAGATAAATACAAACAGCATGAATCAATTTGTACAAACTAACCTCTTGTCAGCAGCAGCAATTATGAGGAGCTCTTCCATATCTCTTGATACCAAATTCTGAACTCCATCAGATGGCAGAACAACCTCCTTTAAATGTCTGATGTTCTCTTTTGAAAGAGATTGCATCAGATTGGCACCCTTAACAATTGTATTTGCAACTTCAAAGGCCAAAATTGAAATTTTATTTCCTTTAGTTGTCACTCCAGATGTGAAGCTGCTACTCATGTTCAAATTTGTCATACTGCTACCTAATGTGTCCAAAACTTCTACAGCCTTGCCAAGGCCAACTGTACCAGCTCTGCCCAAAATTGAACTCACTTCTGAAACCTACCCCACACCAAAAACAGAATGAACTACTAAAATATTGGAAATGTAAGTGCTGCATTGATGTAAATGCATGTTTACAAACTACATATCTTTTGGCACAAATTTTACTCATACTATCAATTTCTTGTCTCACACAGTCTCACACCAAATATCTAGGGAGCAAGTTATAGAACAGAGAACTAGAACTATTTACAAGCATAGCACACGAAGAACAGAAAATCAAATACATAATTTTCCCCCCTTTTGATGTTAAGGTAAATAGAACTTACTGGACGAGGAGGATGAGATATCCTCCTATAACAGCACACTTGCTGCACCCAAACAAATGAACTTTTTGCATAGCTTGACAGCAAACTCAATTTAGGATTATTTACATTCATTAATTTGTTGATAAAATGATCCCACAGTGAAAATCTTATCAGCACCGGTGAACAAAACAATAGGCTTAAGAACCTTCAAATTAGTCAGCCACAAAAAATATTAGCATCAGGCTCTGAAGACTATAGAAAGTTATGCAGATATAAAACCCAGATTGAACAGTATATCATTGAGCACTAACCAAATGCACAAAACCAAATACATGCATACCAAGCAGGACTCAGCACAACTTTAGTCTCCTTTATGCTATTAAGGAGTAGGGACTTAAAAATATTGAACAGAAAATACTTGCCCATCTACCCAGAAGAAATTACTTAGTAAAGTTGAGTAACAGAAACTAGATCTGTGGAACGTTTTCTTCTGAAACTTAGTTTTACCTTCCAAGTAACCATTATAGGCCCAGAACCAATGTTCTGGTTTCCTGATGATACAGTCACTCGTATCCACTCTTATCTCCTTATGAATAGACAAGCAGTACATACAACCTGAATGACTTGCCGCATGATCAGAAGAGTGAACCAATATGCAATTTCTGAAGGTTAAAAGACGGTGCTTTCCAGGTGACAGTCATGGTCTCTGAGCAATATTGTGCATTTCACATTACTAATAATAAAAGGTAGTTTCCTTCCTTTAATTGGGTAAATACTCTCTCCTCATTAAAAGATAGCTTAGTTACACATGCCTAGGGAAATATTAGTTTTAAATCATATATTCCCTCTCTCCCTTATCATAAGATCCAAATAACCGAATTGCAAGTTCAAGGAAACTGTTAAAATTAGTTAAAAGTAATAAATATATAGGGAATGCACTTTTTTTTTCAAATATGTATTTATAAGTGAATTGTAATAAATACGTAGGAAATGCACTTTTTTTTCAAAATATGTATTTATAAGTGAATAGGTGAGAGTGAGAAAAAAGGAGAAAATGTATGGGAAAAAATAGTGAGAGTATATTAGTTAAGGGTGAAATGGGTAAACATGCATTTAATTTGCAGACAAACCAACCAAAAGTGGATCTTATAAAAAGGGTGGATCAATTCAAAAATTTGGATCTTATAATAAGGGATAGAGGGAGTAACATTGAAGAGGTAATTCTTGAAACTTGCAATTCTATTATTTCTTTTATTAATTTGAAAAACCTTAAATTTAACATACTTAAAAAGTTTACTACATTTGTAACAGTGCTTACGCCAGTTAGCTATATATTTAATCCACATTTTACTGAAACTGGAGACAGTCTGCATGCACTAGCACATAGTATGAGGGATGAACCACGCTGCTTATAACTTGTGGGATGTGCAAGTTACTATAGATTTTATTATTTATATTGATATCAAACCATACAACTAGTTGAAGGTAAAAATTGATATTGAAAAGTTCAGGCATCTAGAATTAAGATTACAAAGTGATGATGAGGATGAAAATCATTAGAGGCTTCAGAATCATCATTTCCTTAATTACACTGTGAGCTTTCTACTGGAGCTGGACCTATGTTGGTAGGAAGGGGAGGAGAGGCAATCAAGCAGCATAGAGTACAGTACTAAAGAAACTTAAAAAAAATTAATACAAAGAACAAATATTCGATGGGGACGTACCTTTGTAACAGCAGCCTGCTTAGACTTGGTAGATCTAGACTTGTATGATAAAACCCTAGACAGGTGAGGGATCCCGTCATTGATGTCATCTGCACTTGGCCCATGTGAAATCTCCCTTTCAGGGAATGAAGACGATTCTCGTACCTGCTTATCCACATCATCATCAACAGGAGGAAGGACGGAGTCGCTATGTACTTTTTCTGGAAGTTCGTGAGACAGATAATTCACTCGAGACTCATTATTAGTATGACCATTAGCTTGTCTCCAGCGTTCGCTAACACCATTATCTACAATCACACCACCTAAGACGGATTTCTTTGACCTTGAACAAATATTGCCCATAATTTGTTCAAATCCTGCGGACTACCTTCAGTCTCTATGCACAATGCCCATGCAATGAAACCTGAGTTTTTACTTCATTCTTGCTAAGAAGCCCGGAATTAAAAATGTAAACTAAACTAACACTCAAGAGTAGTTATTCAGATGTAGCCTTCAGTTGACAGGAATGCCATACTCAAATCAGACATTCCAGCAGAAGTAACACAATACCAATTCTGGTCACCTTTACAGCTCCAGTCCATCAATTCCTTCAAGCAAACCAAATCTGGAAGAAGAAACCAATAAAATGGACAAAATCATGTAACCAAAGGCAAACAAAAAGAAAAAGTAACGAACATAAAAACCGGAGACAAGGCAAACCCAATTCAAAATGAATAGAAAAAGAGGAAGAAATACCGCTATCACTCAAGCCAAAACAACAAATTAAAGATAATAAGATACCCATAACGCTGTAGTTAATCCCATTAAGTGAGCCGTGACTCATGAGTGAATATCAGTTCACAGAACCAGAAACCCCGAATAAAGAAATGGATAAAAGCAAGCACAAAACATCAAAGGGAATAAGAAAAAGAGTGATTTTATCTAGTACTAGTTGATCAGACAAAATACCAGAAGCAGAGATCTGGGAGGAGGTGTCCAGGCGTTATTCCGGCAGGAAAGAGGCGCGTTGTACCGAAAGTGAAGCAGAGCTTTTGATGCTGCAAATGGCGAAGGCCGTGGATGAAGGGATCGGGAAGCGAACAGGTCAAGTGAGAAATGCAGTGAGGGGAAGAAAAAGGAGGCGAAGGAAGGGTGTGAGTCAGTCAGTGGTCGCACGCTGCTACACGCGAAAGGACAGAAAACTCATCGTCTCTCTCTACTACGACCCACTGCAAGAGAGGGAGAGGGAGAGGGAGAGGGAGGGTCAAAACGCAAGAGCCCACCGGACTCCAATTAACGTTCTTTTTGACTGTGATTGTGAAATTTCCTTTTCCTTTCTTTTTATTTTATTTTATTTTTTGGTTGCTCTGGTTTTTAAAGCTGCATCGTTTCTAGGTTGACTGGAGAAACCACCGGCCGTAATTGATTGATTGGCACTTTGATTGCAGTAGTAAATACTCATTAATGTGATTAGATTTTTTAGATTTTTTGTGTAACTAGGCCCTCAAGTTCTCTATTTTAGGGCTTGTTTGGAACATTACAAAATTAATTTTTATTTTAACTGTTTTTTTTAAATTAAAATTGAAATTGAAATTGGGATTTCAGTCTCACAATGTGGTGGATCAATTTTTCCAAATCTTCTCTGGCAGCCTAGGAAAGCTGCCTAGGAGGAAAGAATATTATTAGAAAAATCTTTTAAAAATAGTAAAATTTTAAACTTTTGTTATTTTAAGAAGTTTTGCTTTCTAGCCCTATTTGCTTGATGTTGTTCTTTAACTTTTTCCTCCATCTAAATCCAAACGTAGGGTTAGTGCTTGATAATGCCTTAAAGAAAATACACATGTATAGAGGAAAAAAAAAGCAGAGTAAAAAAATTTTGTTTGAACTTTAATATTAATTTTGACCCAAAAACAATACTTTTTTAAAATTTATTGAATAGTATTTTAAGAAGTTTTTTTTTTGTCGAAAAATGGATATCATACATTAATAAAGGAGCTTACAAAAGCAAGAGTACAATACTTCATAATCTATTCAAATAAACAATCTTTTCATCTACCTCCCTTTTTTATAAAGGAAATGGAGGTTGATCAAAGACACAAAAATTACCGTCTAAAGAGTAAGAGAGTTTGGCTAATCTGTTAGGGTCATATAATCCCTAGTTTTAAGAAGTTTTCCTTTCCAGCATTCTCTTCCCTTTGTTGTCCTTTGACTTTTCCTTCAATCCAAATCCAAGCATAGTGTTAGTGCTAGATAACTTGGAGAGAATTATGTCTAAAAAGAGTTTTTTATGTTATAAAAACAGTCAAAAGTTAAAAATAAAAAAATTGTTTCAACTTTAACATCACTTTTGAACCAAAAATAGTAAAACTTTAAATTCTTTTATTATTTTAAGAAGTTTTCCTTTCTAGCACTCTTACTGATGTTTTTCTTTAACTTTTCTCTCAATCCAAAATTTTCAAGCATAGGGTAGTGCCCCATAATACCTTAAAGAGAATAATCTCTAATTGTAAAATGTATGTGTATAAAAAAGTCATTTTTTCTTTAACAAATTCAAATTAAACATCTCTTTTGCCCCAAAAATATTAAAATTATAAATTCTTTTAGTATATTAAGAGGCTTTCCTTTCTAACACTCTTTTTCCGGTGTTTTCCTTTAACTTTTCACTCAATCTAAATCCAAACATAGGGTTAATGTCCAATAATGCCTTGAAGATAAATGTCTCTAATAGGATAATACATGTGAATAGAAAAAAGGTCAAAAGTAAAAAAGAAAAAAAAACGTTTCAACTTTAGCATCACTTTTGACATAAAAATAGTAATTTTAAAATCCTATTATTATTTTAAGAAGTTTTCCTTTCTAACACACTCATCTCGATATTTTCTTTTAAATACTTTTCCCTCAATACAAATTCAAACTTAAGGTTTGTGCATGAGAATGCCATAAATAGAATTATATCTAATAGTAGAATACATGTGTATAGAAAAAGTATTAAAAACAAGCTCTCATCTGGTCAGAGTTAGAGAGAAAAGCTCTGGTGTGTGTGAGATTTCATGAACCCTATGGACCTAAACTCTCGAACACAACCATCGGATCATCCCCTGGATGAGGAGGATGAGAGTGGGCGGGAGATTGAGATATTTTAAAACAGTGATGCAAGTATAGGAATAGAGATATCCATGAAGCTAGGCCATAAGGAAGGGGAACCGTCTTACCGGAAGGCTCGAAAGAAGGAAAGGGCCTTAATAGGAAACACAGCTATAGTTTCCTAACAAGAAGAGTGGATAGAAGAGGGTGAAGGAGGTACCAAGGTGAGTGGAAAGGTCTCGATGTCTTACAAGGAGGCTTTGAGGCCTCAAACAGAGCAAGGGTAAAGGATGGAGGGGAACGGTAACAAAAATGATGGCCGAGATGGAAATCTTTTTAACAAAGATGAAAAATTGATGCAAGGCAGAGTTATAGTAGTTGATCTTGAGAAAGGACTGAGTATAGAATTCTTTGAAGAAGAAAAAAGAAGACTTGAGAAAATGTGGAACCACTCGCTCATAGAGAAGTTGTTGGGGGTCAATCGGATTCATGCAAATGCTGTAAAAGGTATAAGGGATGTGGGGTAGGTTAGGACAAGTTGACCTCTTAGCTATTGATAATACGTATATGATAGCTATATTTAGTTGCAGGGATCGCTACTTTTTTGCGTTGGATGAAGGACCTTGGATGATACAGCAACACTACCTAATGGTGCAAACATGGAAGAGGAACTTCAACCGCTAGAATGATCTCATCCGAAAGGTGGCATTTGGATTAGGCTTTATGGGCTTCCTGTAGATTACTATGACAAGAAGTTCTTCTACAACTTGGGAAACAAAATAGGTAAAGCCATCAAGGTTATAGAAATGATGCTCATAAGAGCTAGAATGATGGATGCATAGATGTGTGTGGAAGCAAAACAAAATAAGCCTTCATTGCCTTCATACGTAATGGGTGGCAATACCTAAAGAAATAATACAAATGTTTACATCTAATATGTTTTCAGAGTGGGAGATTAGGGTATGCTAAGGAACATTACCCTCTTAAAAGGGTCAATGAAGTTAAACAGGAGAAGAACATGGGGAAGATAGAAGGATGACTAAGATACAAACAGAGGTACTCACTTTGTCGATAGTGGGAAAGATACCGAAAAGTTCATACGGCCAATGGACACTGGTGCATGAAACAAAGAGATGGTGACGTCCCATCAATAAAGGAAATAGAGCACAGGGAGGATAGGGAAAGGATATAATGGATAACGCAAAAATAGGCAAAGCTTCTTGTTTTACAACCCTATAAAAGGAGGATTAGTTGCACGAGGAAAGAGAGGAAAAGAAGGAAGAGATGAGGCCACTCAAAAATATATCGGATATACATGAGGGTCAGAAAAGTAAGGAGCAGGTCGCGAGGAAAGAGGCAAGAAATAGTACTCAAGGAAAAGGGAGTGCCTCGAGTAAGGGGACAGTACATTAATTATGAGGGAGAGAAAGTCTGAAGAAGGTCAACCTGCAACATCTAGGAAAATGAATAAGGGAGAGTCCTTGGAGAATAAAAAGGATGGATTGTTGGTTGTAAAGCAAAAAGTCAAAATGGAATAGGAAATCTGTAAGGGAGCCAAAAAGGGAAGGTGGTTAGAGTTGAGACAAAATTGAATACATAGAGCTCGAAGAATAGGAATATAGATGAAATTATGAGAGGCAAACGCAAGGGTAAGACTAAAGGTGGAAAAAGGCCAGGCCAGACCAGGCTTTATTCTTAACAGGCCTGGCTTGTGGCCTATTAGAGGCCTTTTTTTCAACCTAAGCCTAACATGTGCATAAGTCTGGCCTGGCCTAAAGCCTGTTAGGAGGCTTGGATTTTAAAACTTTTTTAACATGCCAAAGATCTCATTGCAAAACAGGCCAATTCGAAACATGACAAAAACAAGCCCCAATTAAATAAATTGATACTAGTTATCCAAAATAATTATAAAATATGAAACATTATAATCAATTCCCAAAAATAAAACCAAATACAACAATTTGATTAAAACTACACCAATGTAATGCTATTGGACCATCACATCAAATCTTCAACATATTTTCTTCTTCTCCTTCTTCTCATCTAAAGACCCTGAATAAATCATTAGAGCATAACACAATTTAACAACTAATATGCACTGTACAAAAATAGAAACCATTCAACAGGCAACAATGATTCTAGACAACACAGTTTAATTTGAGAATGTCTTAATATTTTAGACATGCCACAAAAGCACAAATATAATTGTGATAAACTAAAGAACAACAAGAGAAACACAAACAAGAATTATGCCCCAAAAAACAAATCATAGCAGGAAAACAAATCAAATGAATAAACTAAAGAACAACAAATCAAAGCAAAAGAAAAGAAAAGGAGATACAAAGAATAGCATAAACAAATTGACAATGGAAATCAAAGTAGAAGAAAACAAGATACAAAGAAAACAAAAATTAAGGTAGGAAAAATCCACAAAACAGTACAAAAAAGCAAACAATAAGCACTACACCAATCATTCACCTCTCTAGTAGACAACATCAAAACACAAATCGTAACAAGAAAATGAGAATGAGAAATAAAAGATCCAGCAGAAAACGAAAATGAGAAGCAAACACATAAGAAGAGAAAGTCGATGAGAGAGGAGAGCAACACTAACTATAAACCTAAGATGTAGATTTGATGCTACCCTCATCGAGGAAGAAATGGTCCAAGTTAGTGATGGTGACTCAGAGTCGTTGAGAGAGGAGATCATCCACCTGTGTGTTTGCAATGGCCGATAGAGATTGGAAAGAGGAGAAGAGATCTACAACAATTGACTGAGAAAAGAGAGGACAGTGACTCTATAGGAGATAGTGAGCATATTCTTTGAGGAGACGATAACCGACAGAGAGAAGAGGTGATAATGATTCAGTGGTGATCTAGTGGTGATTGTGGGCAACTAGTGGGTGATGCCATGATGACAGAGAGCATGTTCTAAGAAGGGGAAGAGTGGTGGCTGAACACTTGAAAGTATGGGTTGGGTTTTGGTATATAGAGAATTAGAGATGTGAGTTTGGTTTAGGCTGAGAGTGAAAAATTTAGTAAGTAAGGCCATGAGAGAAGAGAGACTAATAGATTATATATATATAACTTAATAGGCCTAGGCTGCCTTTAAGGCCTAATGGGCTCATTTGAAAGCCTAAGACTAGCCTAATTACAAAATTAGGCTTTAAAATCAGCTTGGGCCTAGCCTTTTTTACTAAAAGGCCAAGCCTGAAAGACCCAAAATAGGTCAGGCTATAGGCCCCTAACGAGCAACCTATCCTGTTTCCACCCTTAAGTGAGACCCAATCTAATAATGAGGAAACCTAAGGTATGATAATGAGTGACATAGAATTGGGTATGAAGGAGCATGTCAAAGATGTGCTAATAGTGGAAATAATAACCCATGAGGCAAAGAATGTGGGTAACAGCCCTAAAGGCTCGCCTGACCTGATTGATGAAAAACCAAACATAGAGGAAAGGGAACCACTAAACATTCAACCACAAAAATTGGGTGGGTATCTCAAAGGCTAAAAAATTCTTAAAAGAAGAAGAGGAGGAAGTCCCTACAGAGAGACTTGAGAGGAGACGGATATTGGTCATCGGCTAAGATCTGTCTTGATGTGCCTAGTAGGTATGGGATTCGCTTCCCAACTCCTTGTTAATTATGATTATAATTTGGAATGTGAGAGGGGTTGCTGGAAGGGTGTTCAGACAGGCAATAAGAGAACTAGAAAGGCAATTTAGACTAAGGGTTGTTGTCTTTTCAGAGACCCGACATAATGGTGATGTTTATCAACGTTGAATCAAGTGTATGAGGTTTAAGAAACATGTAATGGTTGAAGCTAAAGGAATGTCAAGAGCTATTTGGGTAATGTGGGATGACAAAAATATTAAAATACAAGTTTGGGAATGTTCAAGTCAATATCTTCACTATGAAATGGATGGGCTTAGCAACAATGGAAAGTAACAACCATTTATGCAAGCCCAAGGGAGCAAGAGAGGAATGATGTATGGGAGGCCCTTGAATTTATTACAGATAGAATAACTAGACCCTGGCTTTTGGCTGAGAATTTCAACAATATTAAAATTGCTAAGGAGCAACGTAAGGGGAAAGCCCTTAGCATAAAGAAGTGGCGGGAATTTATAAATTAAATTGAAAAATATGGACTTTTAGATTTGGGCTCGAAGGAGGGCCCTCATACATGGAGAGGTCCAATTACTTCGATATGTTATCGCCTCTATAAACACCTTAAGGGCTCTTTGCAACATCACTTAGAGGAATGCCTTTGGAAAGGGTTATGTTTAAGCGGCCAAAGGTTCCATTCAAACCACTACCCCCTATTCATCTATCTTAAATCATGACTTAGGCATGCTCAAGACAGGCCTTTCATATTTGAAGCTACGTGGATCTTTTATAAAGACTATATAGCCATGCTAAATGTGAGTTGGATACGCCATAACGAAATCCACGAAGAGCTAAGGGAGTTAGAAGGAAAGTTGAGAGATTGGAACATAAATTCATTTAGTCATATAGCTAAAAGGAATAAGGAAATTATGAGAAGGCTGGAAGGTATCTAAAAGTAACTTCAAGCTAGGTAGAATCATCAATTAGAATTGCTAGAGTTGAATATGGGCATGAAATTAACTGAAATCCTAAATCAAAAGGAGCTCTTATGGTTCCAAAAGTTATGAACTCAGTGGTTAACTGATGGAGATAGAAACATGGTAGAAAAGGATTTATGGCCATTAAGATTGACCTTGAGAAAGCATATGATTGTATGAGTTGAGACTATATGAGAAGAGTGTTACAAGAGATAAATTGTCCAAGAGAGTTAACTGATTGTACCATGGAGTGTGTTGCTTCAACCTCAACTAAGATCTTGTAGCATGGTGAAAAACTTGAGGAAGTCTGACCTACCTGAGGCTTGAGACAAGAAGACCCTCTATCCCCTTATTTGTTCATCATGTGCATGGAAAAACTCACATACATGCTCCTAGATATAGAGAGAGAGATATATAACAAATGGAAAGGAATGAGAGAGGGGTGACAAGTCCCTTTATTACACATATGATGTTTGTTGTTGATATTGTTCTTTTTACAGAGGCTGAAATTCCACAAATGGAAGCTACAATAAGTTATATGCAAGAGTTTGGTGAGATCTCAAGGTACAATGTGGCAAGGAGAAAACTAAATCTATTTATCCCCAAATGTTCCAACCTAAATGAGAACAAAAATCTGTTGAATCAGCTAGTTCAAACAGGTGATAAGCTAAGGCGGAATTTGGGAGCTAACATCTCATATCCATAAAGGAAGAAGACAAGTATGAAATGATTGTTGACAAGGTGAAGTAACGACTAAAAGGATGGAAAGTGACAAGTTTATCTTTAGTAAGAAAGATAATATTAGTGAAATCAATCTCGAGTAACATGCCTCATTTCTTAATGCAACATGATAGCCTACCCAAAGGAGTGGTTGAACGGGTGGAACAAGCACAATAAAGGTTTATCTAGGGACAAACAAGAGGATGTTAGGAAATAGAATGCAATAGCATGGGCTAATATGTGTAAACCAAAAGAGTGTAGTGGAGTAGGGATTAAGTCTCTATAGTTAATGAATGAAGCATTCAACTTAAAGCTATTATGGAGGATGACTACTGAACCTAATGAGCTATGGTTTAGGGTGTTGAAAGGGAAATATGGTAGGGGAGTGATGATAAGAGAAAGACTAGAAGCGAAATATGGAGATTCAAATCTTTAGAAAGAGATGAACAAAATGTAGGAAATGTTTCAATAGTGCATGAGGGTAGAAGTGAGAAATGGGGCCTACACTATGCTCTGGATTGACAGATGGATCAAAAGGTTACCACATGCTTATAACATCTGATATAGAGGAGATGGCCATCAATAGGGGATAAAGAGTGAAAGAGATCATAAATGAGAGTGGCCAACCAAACATTCAACCACTAGCCCCAATTCTGCCGCACAATATTCTGGAAGCAATTAACAGGACAATTGTCCCATGCAGTAATCATAAGGAAGATGTAATGTATTGGAGCCTCACAAGGAATGGCATGTTTACAACTACTATTGCATATAAATTGTTATTAGGAGTAACTAAGAGTCAAGGGGAGGGTATATGGAGAAGTACTTGGAAATCAAAAGGCCCATGAGTAGATTCGAGTTTGCATTTGGCAAGCAAAACATTACAGACTTCTCACAAGAGAAATTGCGAGTAAGTAGAGCTCAATTGCATTGGCTTGCAATTTATGTCATTCCAACAGGGAAGATCAAATGCACACCCTTCGAGACTGTAAATATGCTAGAGTAACCTAAAACCATCTAGTACTAGACTCACTACGATAGGGATTCTTCTAAGCTAAAGGATAGGAATGGTTCACCCTTAACCTTACGAGAGGATTCATGGAGACTGAGGCCATATGGCCATAAACATTTGCGGTGGGGTGTTGGTATAATTAGAAGTGGCAAAATCAACAATTCCATAACAACGACCACAAAAGTCTAAGTAATCTAGGTTTCCATGTCAAGTAGGTGCTCTGCAACTTTCTCTAACATTGGGATGGAGGAGTAGATTTTCCATCGAAGATGAAAATTGTAGTGAAATCTCAAGGTAATCGAAAAGTTGTATTTCTTATATATAAACCGTACATATTTATACAAGAGGGAGGGAGACAATATCATAAATAACCTTATTCTAATTCCTAATTCTATGCTGATTCTATGCTAATATACATAGTTACATAATATTTCTTGATTCTATGCTAATATACATAATTACATAATCTTTCCTAACATAGTTCTAACATAAGATCCTAACAATAATATCTTACATAATCCTAACACTCCATCTCAAGTTGGAGCATAGATGTTAATCAAGCCCAACTTGTTACAGAGATAATCAACATGAATTCCAATTAAGGCTTTAGTCAACAAATCTCCTAATTGGTCACTAGACTTCACGTGCCCTGTAGAAATGAAGTTCCTCTTAATCATATCAGCCACAAAATGCCAATCAATCTCAATATACTTTGTGCATTCATGAAACATAGAGTTAGAGGCAATATGAAGAGCAGCCTTGTTATCACACCACAACTTAGCTGGTAATTTTGTAATCAGTCTAACTTCAGTCATCAATTGATAAATCCACACAATCTCTTGCGCTGATTGCGCATAACTCTATACTTTGCTTCTACACTAGATTTGGAAACCACATCATGCTTCTTCTACCAAATTTTCACCTACGAACACACAATATCATATAATGGATAGTCTTGTTGTCTTGGATCCAGCATGATCCGCATCACAAAAACACTTAATATTTGTGTGACCTTAATTTCTATACAGAATTCCAAGTCCTAGTGCACTTTTCAAGTAATGTAGAATATGTTCTAACGTTTCTCACTGAGTAACAGTTGGAGCTTGCATAAATTGACTTAGAACACTTATTGAAAAGGTGAAGTCAGGACGAGTCACCATGAGATAATTCAACCTCCCAATCAATCTCTGGTATCTCTCAGGATATGCAAATGGCTTATTTTTTTGGGTATAGTCTTTTCTTTATGTTCTTAGGAGGTTCATCATATGGTACACTATCATCCATATCTAGAAAAGGATTAGGAACTATCGGAACACTACTTGGTGAAGCACCAAGTTTTCCAGTTTCCTCCAACAAATCGAGAACATATTTTCTTTGGGATAAGAGAATTCCCTTCTTATTTCTCATAACCTCTATCCCAAGGAAGTATTTCAATGTAACCAAATCTTTTGTTTGAAAGTGAGAACTAAGGAAATCCTTAAGCGACAAAATTCCCAATACATTGCTACATGTGATAACAATATCATTAACATAAACAACCAAAAGAATCAACCCTTGAGCAGTTCGTTGGTAAAATACAGAATGGTCACATTTGCATTAGCTCAGGCCAAATTTCTGTATTAAAAACTAAATCGATCGAACCAAGCACGGGGGCTTTGCTTCAAACCATATAATGACTTTCGAAGATAACATACCTTCCCTTTCTTCCCCTGAGCAACAAATCTAGGTGGTTGCTCCATACAGACTTTTTCAAGAAGATGAACATTCAAAAAAGCATTTTTGACATCCAATTGATGTAGGTCCCAGCCGTTGGACGTTGCCATAGAAATAAACAGTCATACAGAAGACAACTTAGCAACCGAAGAAAAGGTTTTTGAATAATAAACTCCGTATGTCTGAGCATACTTTTTAGTAATCAAGCGAGCCTTGAGACGCTCTAAGGTCCTATCAGCTTTGGTTTTAACCACAAACACCCACTTACAGCCAATTGTCTTCTGTCTAGGAGGCAAATCGATCAGATTCTAGATACCAACTTTTTCCAAGGCCATCATTTCTTCTTCTACCGTATCACGCCAACCAGGATAGGCTAAAGCTTGAGGTAGGGAAGTAGGAATAGGAATCGAGTTTATAGTGGTAATAAGGGAGTATGATAGGGATGAAAGCTTGTCGTAGGACACAAAATCAAGATTGGGTAAGTACAAGTCCACTTACTCTTGCATAAGGCAATAGGCAAGTCATCAGAATCATCAAAAGGGTTAGGGGATTCTAAAATATCAGTAATGTCAAGAGGATTAGAAGTATCAGGATGTGATGGAATATCAGGAGTTTTAGAAGGGACAGAAGGGATTTTTGGCATTTTCTCTGGTTCAGGAATAGGAGTTAATTCAATTGGTGTCGAATTAGACAACGAAGTAATCATTGGAGTAGGGTTATAAACTTGAGGAACAACATTATATTTCTGTGGCTGTTTCTGATGTTGACGATGAATAGGTGGAGCAGGCCAAGGTATAGGTACTGGAGCAAGTGTTTGTACTAATAGTTAATGAACTTTGTATACCACGACACTATCAAGATTATCAGAAGTTTCTGAAGATAACAACTGAGTAGATTGAGGAAAGAATGGAGTAGAGTCATGAAAGATAATATTGGTAGACACAAGATAACGATGGAGATTATGAGAATAACACTGGTAACCCTTATGAAACCTAGAATAACCAAGAAAGACACATTTTTGGGGACTTAGGATCAAGCTTTGTGACTGTTGGACGAACATCTCAAATAAAACAGACACACCCAAAGATTTTCGGATCAATAGGAAATAGTGGATTGTAAGGAAACATAGTTGTATATGGAATATCTCCATGAAGGACAGGAGTTGGCATACGGTTGATGAGAAAACAAGCAATAGATACCACATCTTCCCAAAAAGAATTAAGAACAGTCATTTGAAACATGAGAGCCCGAGCAACTTCTAATAAGTGATGGTTCTTTCTTTCTGCAACACCATTTTGAGCTGTTGTATTTGGACAAGAAGTCTGATGAATCATGCCATGTTGTTGCATATAGGTTTTGAACTGAGTAAAAATATATTCTTTGGCATTATCACTTCACAATATTTTGATAGAAACACCAAACTGAGTCTTAATTTCAGCACAATAATTACAAAAGATTGAAAATAACTCTGAACGGTTTTTCATTAAATATAACCAGGTGGTTCGAGAAAAATCATCGAAAAAGGTAACAAAATACTTGAAACCTGTTTTGGACACAATTTGACAAGGACCCCAAACATCATAATGAACTAAAATTAAAAGGTGACTTAGCTCGTTTATTGAGGTGAGGTGCCAGATGAACTCTATGGTGTTTTGCAAATTGACACAAGTCACATTCTAAGGATGATAGACTTGAAAACTGAGGAAACAATCTCTTTAATGAAGCCACAAATATATGACCAAAACAACAATGAAGATCAAAAGCAGAAAAACTATTATCACAAACAACTAAACACGGCACCGGATTCTATAGGAAGTAGTATCCGCCAGATTCATAACCCCTACCAATAATGTGATTCGTAGTGAGATCTTGAATTAAACAATGGTCAGGAAAGAAGGAGATAGAACAATTTAATTGTCGGGTAAGTTTGTTTGGAGAAATAAGATTAAATACAATGTCAGGAACATTTAGTATGGAAGACAAAGAAATAGATGGGGTGATGTCAACAGTCCCAGAACCAAGGATACG
>JBAGKO010172440.1:0-17903 GCA_037177275.1 Acacia concinna | reverse complement strand
AGTTTAATGATAGCTGATCATCTATGTTTAAGTGCCGAAGCATGGCGATGGCCTCTGTCTTCTCAACATCATCTTCTTCTAATTGTTGCTCATTCTCACTAGCCTCTTATTTGAGCTACCAATTTGTAGATCTTTGGGTTTAAGCTTCACTTTATGGAAATCTTTATGTGATTTTTGTGCTCCATAATTCAAATTTTTTTATTGTAGTTTTATGGTCTTGATTGCTAGATGGTATGGTGTGTTTGTGTGGATGGTCATAATTTTCAAGAAGTGGGAGGTAGAAGGTTTTATTAAAAAATGCTTTTTAATTAGATGGGCATTGTGGTCTTTTCATATAAAAATTGGGTCTCATTTCCATGACATACCAAACATACTTTTAAACTCCATATCCATATCCATCTCCATCTCCATATCCATATCTACCTCTATTTCCATTGCCATCAAAACTAATTCTGTATACCAAACGGGCCATAAAGCTTCATTAGGTATCAAGAGTAGAACAGTACCATCAACACTTGAATCATGGTACTTTTTATCTTGTGCCATGATGTGCCTAGTCATATAAGCTCTCAACTTAATTCAATGAAATGTAATGTATTGGTGCAAACCTTTGGTTAAAAAAGAAAACTATTATTGAAAGCAATATAGGGCAGAAATGAAGAAGAAAACAAGTAGAAATCATGTTAAAACGAAATGGACATGAGTGAAGGGAAAAAAGTGGATAACATATAATTAAAAGTGAAATTAGGTTGTTTATTAAAAGCTATGCAAGAGAGTCTCCATGGTGCTAATGCTTTGGTCTATTAGTGTAAGCCTATCACCCAAAAGGGAGGTGAATTGGGTGATTTTAAGAAATTAAAATTCTTTGATTGAATTAAATAATGAAGTGAGAGATAGAGGAATATTAGCAACAAAAACTCAAGCATTTTACACTGGTTTAGTCCAAATGCTTTAACCTACGTCTAGTCCTCAGATTCGTCTATGAGTGTTTCACTATACTTCCAAGATTACTTGGGCTCTTGGTGGCCATAGTACATAATAATCTTTCTCAAGGATACTATTTCTCCTCCTTACAATTTATAATAAATGCCCACTCAAGTTCCTACTACCTTGAGTATCTTAGAGAATGGAATGTTACAATAAATAGTCTTAGAAGAGTGGATAAATGATCACTAAAGCTTGGATAACTCAAATAGAGATTCAAAATTTTGGCAATTAGTGAAATAGTAAGTTAGCAGTGAGAGTTGGTGCCTTTGTCTTCAATGTGACTGGCATTTATGGTGTGAGTGAGGTAGATGATTGTTACTTACGTTGGTAGTTGTTAAAGATCTTGGTTCATCTACTATAACAGTTGGAAGTATAAGAACAACCTTCATCTCTCAGGAATTAGTTGTTGGAGCAGAGAGATGTTTAGAGTTTTCAAACGTTCATGCATTTAATGCTTGTGACACAAAAATGCTTTTGTTTTGTTTTGTGTGAATATTTGATTGATAACCTAAAATATGTTTGTATGCTCATATAATAAAGTGATAGATCATTATCATGTGAAAAAAGTAAACATGGAGGCATTTTAGACAAATTCAATGATTTACGATATGGTGTTTTGTTTTTCTATATCCACATCACTCGAGTGATCCCTTCCTATAATATTAATTCAAAGTGGAGAGCACACTAATAGTTCTGGTGGTAGAAAGAAATAAACAACTACAATTTCACTCTAGTGACATCACTCAACTGATCTTGCTTCTTTGAAAACAAATCACTTGATTCTTCACCAGAGTAATATGAAAGTGATCAATGAAATCATATAACTCAAGTGATCCATGTTCATTTTTAATAATAAAATATCATTTGATGAATCACTGGAGTGAATAGGAAGTGAAGATTAATTTTGATATGACTAAGTGATCTATTTTTGTCACTTCTTGAAACACTAGGGGTGATGTGAGAGTGATGCCAAATTGGAGTATCACTTGAGTGATCCAATTTGATCACTACTTAATTCACTTGGAGTGATATGGTAGTTATGACAATTTGTGATATAACTCAAGTGACCACTTGAGTGATTTAATTGTATAAATACCAAAACCACTTCTAGTGATGTACGAGTGATGAGCCTTTTTTAACATCATTCCCTGATCAATTGAGTGATTTATCTTTTAGAGAAAATTCTTACTAGCACATACTCAAGTGATCCAAAAGTGATTTGTCATTTTTGAAATCCTTTTTCTTAGACAAGGAGAAAAAGTTTATCACTCACATGAAGGATCAAAGGTTATGAAATGTTACATTCAAACATATTACATTAAGTGCTGATCAAGGATTAAAAGAAGTGTTCACAAGCTACATAAAAGCATCACGAGTGACATTACTCGAGTGATCTATCAGTGGCTGTTCAAGTGATACTAGAAGTGATCAGTCACTTCTTGCAATACTTTGACTTCAGTTCTTCATTTATTATTATGAATTCTTCCTTAACTTTTGTTAACATCAAAACATGGGATCTAACATTCTCCCCTTTTTAATGATGACAAAACTTAAATAATCAATTTTTTTGGCAAATATTTTAAATAACTCACAGAATTAAAGAAATAACAAAATAGATAAGATTGAGATCATAAAAGATTATATTCATATGGCAATGAGAAGTTAGTAGCATATACATCATAAAGTCAAAACACTTAAAAAGATTCTATATGCTAACTAAGAACAAAGGCGAAAGTATAAATAAATCTAAGACATATGTTTTACATGCGGCCTCTCGACCAATGCAATTGGGTTCACCAAGTTTGTCTATGAAGGGGTAAGAGCCTATACTTTGTCCACACTCTTATGAGGTGAGAACCCCTTATCACATTTCTCATTCTCAAGTTACATCATACTCTTATATTAAAATGTCAATCGCCTTCTTTATATCGACATTCAATAGAGTAATTGAGCACAATTCAAATGGCGAGTGAAAACACCTTAAAATAAATTGTATTGATATATACTACATGGGTACATTACATACAAACCACATAATATTATAGAGTCATACAAGTCTTCAAAAATAAAAACCAAAATGGCCCAGTAGCAGATGCTTCATAGCAGCACTCTTACAAATCTTGGTCCTTTAGTTGCCGATATCTATTCTTTTGCTCTTATATTTGCTTGTACTAGCTTATAATTTATAAATTTTGGAAAGGGTGAGATTCATACAAATCTCAGTAGCAACTCTTAATCAATCATAAATATATGAATGTTATACATACAATACCCTATATAATACAACTATGGTTCAAAAAATTGGACCGGTCATACAAAAAAACCAGCCAACTGGACCCATGTCCATTTGATTCCTTTGTTGAGTAACCTAACGAGTCTCCAGATTGGCCGAATCACTTTTTTTTTAAAAAAAAACTCTCCAAATGATGCCATTTAGGGAATTTTTTTTAAATGGTTTGGGTTTGGCCCTCAACCCTACCAAACCATCATCCCCCTAGCCCTAATTAACGATGAAGCACAATTGCTCACAGTTGCAAAATAGCATAACAACATAAGCCAGATACTCACAGTCACACACTCAAACTCACAATCACACTCCCCACTCACTAGTCATGACCAAGAGCTCAAAGAGTCAACTAGAGATGGGGCAAGGTGAAGTGAGACTGAGGCAAAACAACAAGTCAACAACAACAAGAGGGAAGGCGATGGCGATGAGCTTTAGACAGTGATCTCTGGAATTTATGTTTGCTTTTTTGTTTTTGATGAGGACTTTTATCATTAGCATTGGGGTCCACAATAAAAAATTGACAAAGGATTGCGTATAGGAAAACCTAGGATCGTTCTCTCTTCTCGAGGAGCCTTTTATTGATTCCTAAGTAGTCTAAATGTCATGCAAATACAATGAAAATAAGAGAAAATTAGTTTTAGGGTTTTCAAAATAACAATTAAAAAAGAAGAATGCAATTCAATTAAAATCCTAAAGCCACTATTTTTGGTATTTTTGAAATAATAATGGAATGAAATAGGAATTAAATGAATCTCTTGAGAAATTGGTTCAATGGCTTTCATAGTTCACTAATGATATGGGAGTTAAAATTCATCAAGTCATAGTTAAAAACCCTAAGTAATCACATTGGATCTAACACTCATAATCAATAGCTACTCCTATAATCACATTCATAGCTATTGCTTAGGAATATTATTAAAAAACCACTTGATATGTTAAGTAGATTAAATTAATGCAATTGCTTCATATAATATGAGTGCACAATCGCGACACTCAAATTAACTTAAATTAACTACGCAAATTAGTAATCATATAGCAAATATAGTCTCAATGAATTAATAGGAAATTAATAATTAAGAATCATCCAATTGCAATAATATAAATCCAATAACAAAATAAAAAATCTTTGTTCAACATTATGGAGTCCAAATAACTCACAACAAAATCTTACTGAAACTACCTTTAGTCTTATCTAGGAATTACAACGATAATAGGAAATTCATGAAGAAACTAAGATTAGGAAAAAACTCCCCATTGAAGCTTTATAACTCAAGCCAAATTACCAATCTTCAAGTTAGCCACGCATGAAGCTCATTTCTGTCACTAAGGAACGACAAAATACAATCGTTATAGATGAAGAGATCGACTGGAATGAAAGGATAAACTATGGAAGAGGGGAGAGAGAGAGAGAGAGAGGAAGAGAGAAGAAGTTGACAAAAGTGTGATGGTGATGATGAAATGGCGATTTCAATGACAGTGACGGTGATGGTAATGGTGGTGGCCTCCTCCTCTTGTCTCCTCGTTCGCCTCCTCCCTCTATTTGCGGCATTGTGCTTGTCGAAATGTGTCCTCCTGTGTGCATATATATATATAGCTTTTTCTGCCGAATTCCTCCACTGCCGCTGCACCCCCTTTTTTTCTTTCCTTTTCTTTTTGACATAGTTTTCTAATTTGAAAAGAAAAGTAACTAAATATGTAATACCTTAATTTTCAAAAATAAACTAATTACGGTAAATCATGAAATATAAGATATTTTTAATCTTTTTAAGCTTAATTGATTACAACTACAATTAATCACAATCACTCACAATAAATGCAATTAAGTCTAAAATTTGTGACTAATTGTCTAAATAAAGTAAGAAAAATCCTGTAAAAGATATGGTTTGATCAAATCTCTTAAAAACCAAACATTGCATTTTCTCACTACGCCCCATCATGTCTCTAAACCAAAGCATATATAATAAAGTGGTTAATTGCATTTTTTGTCGGGTCAATTTGAATCCACATCATCTTCATATATATATATATAACTTTAGAAATGAGTAAAATTTACACTGTTCATCCGAATTTGACCCAAACATGCTATAAATTATTATTCTCCTTTCATTTAATTAATTATGTATAGTTGCTCATATATACAGAGTTAATGACAACTGTTAAGAAATTCAAAATGAGTGCAGATTGTAGGGAAAAGAGAAAGAAGGTGGGCATGAAATAATGCTTGGGATTAAAAGGCTATTTAGAGTCAAAGTTTAATATGAGAAAGTTTGGCGTATAATTTAGCATTCTTCACGAGTCCTAGTAAATACATAACTTATTATTATTTACTTAATTACAATAATAAGAACTAATAAAGTAATTAAAATACTTGAAATGATTAATGAGCTTGATTCTATCTAATGTACGTGAGCATTTAATTTGTGTGATCAGGAGTTCTAGAACTGGACTAAAGGAGTACAAACATGTTTTAGTTTTGAGTGAGATTATATTGTTAACTATATTTATTTATTTATTTGCTAAAGAAAACCATCCTTCATTAGAGGCTAAAAGCATACACAAGATAGTAATATAATGCACTTATAGCAAAAATTAAAATAAGAAATATACATTCTAGCAACTACTATTTCTACACATTACTAGTATGGATTCCTTGCAAAAAGATAAGAATCCTTCTCCCAAAGTCTTCTAAGCTGTCGTGGTGGTCGCATCACCCAATCTATCATGCATGACCCATCGAGTGAGGCTTTAGCTACCTAATCTACCACTAAATTCGCCTCCCTGAAAATCCAATTACAAGAATAATTTTATATTAGTTTCCTTGATTCTTGAATATTCTCAAGGATGTTAATACATCTCCATTCATTTGGAGAGCTTTCCTTCATAATACAATTTACCAGCATTTGGTTATCAGATTCAAATTGAATTTCTTGTAGCTGATTTTCATGTGTATATCGAACAGCTTCAAGAAAAGCAATTCCTTCAGCCATAAAAACAAAGCTAGCATTTACAGTTTAGTTTAATCCATCAAGCAGCCATCCATTCGAATCTCTTACAACAAATGCAATAGCAACCCTATTTGTTAAGGGAGAAATGGCACAATCCATATTAATCTTGATTTAATTACCTGAAGGTGCCTGCCATTTAGCTAGGACTCTACTAATTGTTTTTTCAGAAATATCTTCCACTTGGCCACTATCCTGCCAATCCTTCATCTCCCAGAATTCCTATACTAGTTTGCTTGCCTGTGAAAACACAAAGATAGGGTCCGGATTCTGGTTTTCATATAGAACAGCATTCCTGGACTTCCATATTTGCCATAGAGTCATGGCAAGGAGGGATTTTTGCCTGTGAGAGAATTTGTGATCCCCCAAGCATTCAGCAACCCATTGCTTCACATTAAAACTATCACTCTCTATTGGCTTGAAAGAAAAGCTGCTACCAAACCATACACGTTTAGCCCAGTCACACAAGAAAAATAAATGCTTAGATGCTTCAGAATTTTTGTTACAAATTAAACACAAATATCATGCACAACCTTTCCTCTTCGCCAAATTAATCTATGGGCATTATTTGAGGATGTAGGGATATTCTCATTTCTTTTTAGAACATTCCTTTTAGCTATCTTATACCCTTCTTTCACCGAGTAAGCACTCCGCTTACCCCTATCTATACCCATTGATCCCTTATATTCCTTGAAGCCACAATTATACCATAAATGGTTGTCCTCTCTTCTTCCATTATCCAGCTTTCTATTGACCCTAAATTCCACCCCTGTGACCCATACTATCCATTACCTTAAGATTAAGAAAGTCTTTATTAGGACAGGGAGATTTTAGCCTATATCCTAGTAACTCTTCTACCCATGAATCTCTCCACACTTTTGTGTTCCTTCCATCCCCAATATTAGATATAACATGTTGCTCTAGCACCTTTCTTCCCTCTAAAATACTTGCCCACATCCATGATGAAGACCTCCCTTTTTTAGCATCTAGGAAATTGTTTTTTGGGAAGTATTTTGCCTTTAGAATCTTGGCCCAAATCTGATCAGGATATTTTAATATTCGCCACCGAAGCTTTGCTAGCAAAGTAAAATTGAAAGCCTCAAAGTCTTTGAAACCCAGCCCCCTTCCAACCTGTGTCTCTTCATTGTATCCATAGACACCCAAGCTACCTTTCTTTTATCTTCTTCCCATTTCCACCAGAATTTAGATACTATACTATCTAGCCTTTTGAGAACCTTCTTTGGGTAAAGGAAACAGGACATAGAGTAAACTGGAATTGAATTAGCCACCGATTTGATTAAGACCTCCCTACCTGATTCAGACAAAAAATTCCTTCTCCATCCTTGCATTCTCCCTTCTATCCTATCTAACACAAAATTTAGAGCTTGACTTTTTAATCTTCTCGATCAGTTTTGACAGAACATTGTTTACCAAGATAAAGAGGTAGGGAGATAATGGGTCTTCCTGTCTTAATCCCTTTTGGGGTATGACACTAGACACCCTCTTCCCAGCAAGCATGACTGAGAAATTAACTGAATTTAAACACCAAAGAATTCTATATACACACCCCTTCACAAAACCCATCTTTAGGAGAGTAGCTTCAACGAAATCCCATTCTACACTATCATATGCTTTACTCATGTTAATCTTTAGGGCTACCTCAGACTTCCCACTTCTTTTGATTTTCATATGGTGAAAGACTTCATGAACAATTACAACATTATCTTGAATTAACGTACCTGGAACAAAGCTCTTTGACTCACATTAATAATATCTTCCAACAAAGGTTTTAGTCTATTTGCTAGCACTTTTGAAAAAAATTTATATGAGAAATTACATAGGCTAATAGGTCTATAGTCGTTCACATTCTATGGGTAGTCCACTTTCAGAATTAAAACCATACCAGTCTCATTAATGCAATTTAAATTAAAACCATTTGTAAAATATTTTTACACCAGAGAACATACCTGCTTACTAATGATATCCCATGCTTTTTGATAAAGTAGTCCTGTATATCCATTTGGCCCAGGTGCCTTCTGGCCTCCCAATTGAAAAACAGACTGTCTTACTTCCTCCTCTTGAATTGCTGACATGAACATTCAAATATCCTCCTCTTAAATCACTGTCTCCACACAATTGAGTATCTCTAAGAAATCCTTTGAACCTTGTGTTGAAAATAATTCTCTGAATGACTTTACATGTTCCCCAATCTCTAGATCTGTCCCCACCCACTTCCCTTCTCCATTTCTAACCCTAGTTATTTTTTTCCTACATCTTCTTTGAATAGTATCCATGTGAAAAATTTTTGAATTATTGTCCCCACACTTGAGCCACTCTACTCGAAATTTCTGAGCCCATATAATACTTCTTCCTCTTCCCACAACTCCACAATTCCTTAAACTCTAGCTCCATTAGCTCACATTTGTTTCTGAAGTTTTGAAATCTGTCTAAGTCTTTCTGAGAAACTTATCTTCCACCTACTTTGTCAGTTGAGTATAATAATTCATTAAAGTCCCCAAACACTACCCATAGAATTCTTGGACTAGGGTTTAACCTTTTTAACTCAGCCCACCACCTCACTTTCATATTCAATTCATTTGGGCCATAAACCAAGGTAATATTTCTAGCATATATCCCACCAAAACTGACATCTTCCAGTTGAATAATAAATCTACTAATAAATCCTATTTTCATGCTAATTCCTTCTTTCTACCACACCACAAGACCTCATGATCTTCCTAAAGGCTCAAAATATTCCCCATAATCGAATTTCAGCTTTCTTCTAATCTTTTCTATTTTTTTCATCTTCATCTTTGTTTCTGATAACAAAACTATCTTTAGATTCGGATTCAGCTTCCTACATTGGAACCTTAAATTTCAAACTGTTTGAGTGGTTCCCAACCTCTGATAGTTCCACCCTAAACAAATCATGGCTGCTCATTGGATGATGAAGGCCAGCCACTACTCCTATAATTTTCCCCTCCACGCCCACTGTACCCTTCTTCCACCATCCGGCTTTCCATATCATTCCTATCATCACCCAGACTATTAGTTACTGCATATTGGTTTTCTATAAACAAAACACATTTTGCCTTCCTTCGGATATTTATTCCCTTATTTGAATTTAAACTATGACAAAAATCCAACTCTCCATCGTACCTAAAATTAAACAGCTAGGATCCATCAATGACCGCAAGGCTCTTCAATTCTACCTCTACCTTCCCACGATTTCCAGCACTTTTTGGTGAGTCCTGATCATAATCTTTTCTTCTTTTGTGGATTGGAGATTCTGAATCATCCTCAGCTTTGCTTTTTAGAGACACATCAAGCAAACTGTGGGCTAGATCCCCAACAATTGAATTCTTGAAAAAACCATTGCATTTGTCTCTTATGTGCCTTCGTCCTCCTCTTCTGCCAACTCAACCTAGTATTTGGCCTAGTCTTTTATCATTCTCTCCTTCATGGCCTTTAACACTCCTTTTGACCTATCCATTTTTTAATTAAGTCAATGAGCCCAAAATCCACTTCTTACTCCTCCCCCTCATTATGGGCTTGAAAGGGTGAGCCCAACTTTATTTTCCCTCCTTTTTGGTGATATGGGAAATTAATTAATACACTTTTATTTTGATCCCCTTCACGTGATGTATCTCCATCACTTGGATATTCTTGTGTCAAAATCATGAGCTTACCTTCATTCCTTCTATTCTGACATCCAACACTCTCTCCCATATCCCTTGAGACCCGTTTCTGACTTCCATGTCCACTCAACCATTTATTGTTCTTGCCTTCACCATGTATTTCCCTCGTTTCCCACGTCCTCGCTTGAGCTCGATTGGCTTGAGAATTCACCGGAGGTCGATCGGCTTGAGTGCAAAGGCTAGCATCATATCCTTTTGGTACCCCATTCACCACAAACTCAACTGTTTCTTCCCCACAATTCTTACTCTCATGTCCCAAATTTTCACAATTAAAGCAGTACCTTACTAGCTTTTCATATTTAGTCTGAATCCATACATCTTCCAACCCCTCTGGCTGAGGGGCTAAAAATCCTGGGACCAAACTTTTTCAATTTCCACTTCAACTCTGGCCCTCCTGAAACTTTTGTTCACAAAACGGGCCTCTTCCAGATTTTCTACTTCAATTACATTGCCCTCTCTCCTCACCATTATTTGAATATTTTCATTCATTCTCCCTTCAAGTGGAAGGTTATGAAATTGTACCCAAAAATCACAAGATTTTATGATAATCTCATTGTCACTAAGATTTGGTTTCTTCTTTGTAGACTTAACATATAATTCCTAACCACCCAAGGAGTCTCTTGCAATATTCTACCAACCACCCCTGGATACTTAAAGGTAAAAATGAAGAGATTAAAACCTATCATTTTAACATCAATTTCTCCTGCATTACACCATACCGCTACTATGGCTTCTTTTACTGTTCTCATACCCACTCTAGTTGCTGAGACCACCCTTCCAATTAGCTTGCAATCTGAATCCTTACGGTCTCCCTCCTTTCTCCATTGTAGCTTTATATCCAATTTTCCTCTATCCATGCTTACACTTACAGTTACTAAGCTCTGTCATCTAGCATAGCACTATGGCCAAAACACACCACTTGGGCAAAAGGGATAAAACCCTATCAAAGACTATCACTCAGGAGAACTTGCGTTACTTACGTTGATACTGTGCGTATAACTATATTTATTTACTATTGGTTCAATTCAACTCAAATTTAATTTTGTTTCTATTTTATTGCATATGAAGGAACTGAATGAAAGGGAGCCCCATGTCATTGAAAAAAAAAAATTTCCAACAATATATGGCGGTTGTTATAAAAAACTATCATATACAATATATGACAGTTTTTTCAAACAACTGCTATATATTTAGAATACATATATATGATGGTTGTTCGACCGTCATATATATATATGGTGTTAAAATATATGACGATTTTAACAACCGTCATATATAGACAATTCTGTAGTAGTGAAGTAAAGAAAAATTTCAATGGAGATTATTACGTTGTCCTATTATAAATATAAAATGTAATTAACTTTTTTTTGAAGAGATTAATGAATGTAAATAAATAACTTAATCATATAAAATATAGTGTATCATTATATTAAATATCAATTTATAAGTTAGAAAAAATAATTTAAAGGAAAACCATAAATTTAATTACTTTAAAATAATTTAATTAACTTTATTAAGATTCTCTTAAAAGTTTAACTAAATCTCGAGGAGAAGAGGTAGTATAATTTTTAACAATATATAGGTTTGTTAAATCATGCGGTTGGCATTCTCTTTTGGCTTCGTTAATAATAACTCACAAACTAAAACGTTAAGCATGCAGGCAGATATTACATTGGAGGGGGATCTTTTTCTGCGTAACCATTGGCCTGTTCAGTTGGTTGAATGTGTTGGATTGTGTGGCCTGTGGGTGAGGGCAAAGCAAAGCATCTGTTTATTCCATCCCATTGGCTCAGCCTTTGGGCACTATTTCTCCACTCACACAAAAGTTGCTCCCTATTCCCTATTCCCTATTCCCTATTCCCTTCTTCCCTCCTACCTACCTGGATTCCATTCCCCTCGATCACGTCGTATATCTATCGATCTATATATTTCAATTAATTCATGCCCTCATCGTCTCATCTCATCTCTTCACTTGATGAGCATCTATTAAAGGTCTCTCCACTGAAGTAAAAGTTCAACCATCTCCCATTAATTTTTGACCATGAACTACATTCCCAACCTCACCCAGCTTCTTTCTTTCATTCCTATACCAATCGAATGTGTCTCTGAAAGGGTACGCATTCTGGCTAGCTCCTCACTTAATTACTTGAATACCTCAAAAATGGAAACAAGAAAGAATGGAAACAAGAAAGAATGATATAATGCAATCAAACCCAGCCACAATTGAAGGAATAATTGAAGTCTTTTTTATTTTTCCATTGATTAAACAGCTGGTGTAATATATAATCAACTCAATTCTTGTTCTTTATTTCATGCATGCTAGCTAGGTGCCCAGAGACGACAGTCACTTCATGTCAAAATTACACATAATTTGAAGATCAAATTTCAGTCCTCGATTACTACGTACGTACTACAAAAAAAATTGTCATTTTCTTAGGCCGCTTACAATATATAGGAGATATTTAGATTTCTTCTCTTTTTTCCCTTTATGATATATTTAATTTACCCCTATTTGTTTTTGGTATAAAAGATGCTTATCTTTCTCCCCACCAACGGTAATTCCCCACCCTTCAAGCGTTAATTAGTTGTGACAGACTAATCAACACGCGCTGAAATACTAACCCATGTCAAGTTTACAGATTTCTAGCTATCGCAATTAAGATGGCAAAAGCGAGGCATGTTAAATTTGATTACAGAACTTGTTTTGCTAATCTCATCCTCTACGTCAATAAGGAGCTTTAATTGTAGCCCATCATGTAGTAACAGGCACCTGTAGCTCCCTCAATCATCGGTTCTTGATTGATTATGTGCAACGAATAATTCAATTAATAATGTGCGGAGTTAGTATAATTATGTATACGCATGTCAATAGATGTGTGTGTGTGTGATGGTAACATTCTCGAAGGTACTACAATCTGCTAATAAAGTATGGAAGAAAGACATTCCGATCAAAACAAATCTACTAATTATATATGGAAACAAAAGCATGCATCAATGTATGAATGTATAGGATTGCTTCTGAAGAAAGATCAGTCAGTCCAACGCAGCGCAGCGGAGATATTTATATATGTGTCTACGGATAGTGTATATAATCTCATTCTCACTGATGGATGATCAGAAAGAGAGATAGATATAAACTTAATTAGATCAATTAACGGCGCGCTTAAGGACAGAGAAGTTGAAGAGGGAAGTATAGGGGTCCCAGTAGAAGCCAATCTCATCGCCTTTCTTCAATTCTCTCCTCCTCACGAAATCCTGACTCCACTTTCCGACCATAACATAGCTTTTTGAAGATGACCATCGCTTCAGCTGAAGATGGTGCATGGATTTGGTGTCCATGTCCCAAACCCTAACCTGTGTTCCCTTTTCACTTTCCACTGATCTTGCGAGTTCAACGCCCAGCATCGGCAAAATGTGATTCTTCACCAAATCCGCCGCCAGCAACAGCCTGCTCAGAATTCCCAGGTCACTCTCCGTCAGTGTCTTTCTTATCTTCCATGGATCCTCGTACAGCTTCAAAGCGGTCGACACCGATGATCCTTTCTTGCCGCTCCCTTGAGTTGCTTCCTTCTTCAACCTTCTTCTTCCTGTTCTCGACTCGTCGGAGCTGCTGCTGTGTTTCCTCTTGTTCATCACGAACTCGTTGTTGTTCATGGTGGAGGGCAAGTATAATTAACTAATTAAGAAGTAAACTTAGGCTTCTCATTCAAATGGACCATCGATTATCAAGATGGATGGATATTGCAGTCTCGGACTAGGATATTTGTGAGAGACTTGGTTCTTTCTACTGCATACGTAAAAACAAGACCTTCTGATTTGTCTCTTCTTATGTTCTCCTTTTCAACAGTTGAAAATGCAACAAGAATATCCAACCTCAAGAATAAGTCTGCACAACTTGGAGTAGATCTAAATTGTTCTTTAGATATTTTTGTAGGTATAATTATTGATTTATTAGACTATATCTTAATGTAATGCCCGCGGAGTTGAGTACATATAGAGTAAATATATACTTCTTATGTTTCTATTTATAAGATCTTTTTAGAGAATCTTAAGAAAATCTTAAAAAAAGATAATTGTATTACTTTAAGATATTAAAATTTTTCGTTTTTCTTTAAATTATATTGTTTGACTTATGAAATACTATATAGTATATAATGTAATAAAACACAACATATGATATTATTAAGTAATGTAATTAGTTTTTTTATATTTTTTTATGATTCTCCGAAACAGTCTTATAAATAGGAACATAGGGAGTAACTGATTAATCGGCCACTTATAATCAAAGAGTTATATGATTGATTATAATCATAAAACAACCTGGTTTGTGCTTGTAAATTTTGTAAACAAACTCAGTTTAGAGAGGTGGATGCGTACGTGGACATTTTTATGCAAAGGATTTCGTTGTTATTATGCAACTGGAGGAGGGTTTCCGATTGAATAACAGAATAATGCAAATGGACTTTAGCATTGAACGGGGTTGGCTTTCAGCTGGGAAGAGTTTCTCTAAGTATGTGGATAGTTCTGTGTACATCCTTACTAAATTAGTCTCTTTAATTTGTGGTGGTTGTACGATGTTGGTGAAGAAGATGACATAGATGATCGAGAGGAGAATATAATAATCTCTCCATTCCTATTTATAAGACCCTTTTAGAGAATTCTAAGAAAGCTAATTATATTATTTTAAAACATTAAAGTTTGTTGTTTTTCTTCAAATTATGTTGTTTGACTTATAAAGTACTATATAATATAATAAAAAATAATATATGATATTATTAAATAATGTAATTAGATATTTTAGAATTTTCTTAAGATTTTTTAAAATAGTCTTATAAATAGGAACATAGGGAATAATATATAATAAAATAAAATACAACATAAAGTATAATTAAATAATATAATTAATTTTTTTAAAATTCTCTAAAAAAAATTAACTGAATTTTATAATTAAAACAAATGAGAGATTAGTATATATTGTTGGATTTTGGATATGTGGTTCTGGTTCTGCTGCTATAAATAAGTGGTTCTGGTTTAACGAAATGATGAGAACATAATCAGGTTAACATATTTTAAAAATTGTGCTCAATGTATCTGCGCAGTGAGCTGTCCTCTTCCTTACTGTTTGGCCCCCGATACAGCTAGGATAAATAACCACACTTTCAAAACCACGATTACTCTACAAGAGTCTCTACCCCTCATCTCATTTTTGTTTCACCATGGAAACTCATTCAGCTTCTATAAAAGTTTACTCCATACCCTTCGTGGCTCTAAGCCACATAGTTTCTCTCTTTGAAATCTGCCGTCTATTCGCCTCACGTGGCGTGCACGTGATATTCTTCTCCACCCCTTCCACTACCCAGCTCCTTCACAAATCCTTACAAAAGGCCGAGGCTGTGGGCCTTCGCATCCATGTACACAACCTCAAGTTCCCTTCTCAAGAGGTTGGTCTTCCTGAAGGTGTCGAGAATCTCGTCGGTGTTGTTGACTTGGATGCCGCCACCAAAGTCAGCACGGGAATGGGCCTCCTCCGCCCTCAAATGGAGCAGTTCATGGAGCAAAACCCGCCTGACTGTATCGTCGCCGACATGTTTCACCCTTGGACCTCCGACTTCGCGAACCAGTTGGGAATACCACGGCTGTTATTCGATGGATCCGGCTTGTTTCCTGCCTGTTTGTTGGAGAGCATAAGAGGGCCTAACTTCCCGCATCACTTCGTAAACTCCAACTCTGACCCGTTTATCCTTCCGGGGCTTCCCCACCCGATCACCATGACTTTTTGTCGACTTCCAGAGTACATCCAAACTACGAGCTCACTAACCCACTTCATGGAATCGGTCAGAGACTCAGAATTGAAGTGCTATGGCCGTATAATCAATGGCTTCGCCGAGCTTGAAGAGGAATACATAGATCACTACAATAAAACCATGGGGAAAAGAGTGTGCACATGGGCCCCACTACTATTTTGAACAGTTCGTCAGAGGACAAGGCGGAGAGGAATTTGAAGCCGGTGGTGAGTGAGGATGAGATCCTGAGTTGGCTCAACTCGAAGCAACCAAACTCGGTGCTTTACCTTTGCTTCGGAAGCTCCACCTACTTCACCGACGAACAGTTGCTGGAATTAGCAAGTGCACTCGAATCCTGTGGCCATAATTTCATCTGGGTGGTTGACAAAAAACACCGTACCCAGACCGAGACCGAAGAAGACCGACAAAAATGGCTGCCGAGAGAGTTCGAGGAGAGAATGAGGAGAGAGGATAGAGGAATGTCATAAGAGGGTGGGTCCCACAAGCACTCATACTGGACCACGTGGCCATCGGAGGGTTCATGACGCACTGTGGGTGGAACTCAATGATGGAGGGGATGAGTAGCGGAGTTCCAATGATTACGTGGCCATTGCAGAGCGAGCAATTTTTCAATGAGAAGCTTATAACGCAGGTCCATGGGATTGGGGTGGAGGTGGGAGCAGATAATTGCGGGGTTATCAATGTTCTTATGGGCGTTGCCACGAAGAATCTGGTGAAACGGCAGCGTATAGAGAGCACTACAAGAAAATTAATGGGCGGTGGAGATGAAGCGATGGAAATGAGGAGGCGTGTTAAAGAGCTTGCAGAGAAGGCTAAGGCAGCAATAAGAGGTGGGTCCTCACGACGAAATTTGACGGCTCTGATTCAAGAGCTTCAACAGATGAGATCTGTGAGAACAAAGGATCTATAGGAACTTCTGTGAGCGTTATTTGAGTCTTGATGAATGTATGGGTTCTGAACTTCTGATGCCTTTGGCTTCTCTAGCTTTTTAAGTTTCGGATTTAAAACGTGTGCTTTTTTGTTTGAGTCAGTTGATTGATTCGTCTTTTTTTCAATTGATAAAAACTATTAGAAGGTTTTGTTGGAGAAATTAAGGGCTTTTTTGTTAGGATGGGGCGGCAGAGGAAAGTGAGTGGAGGGAAATTTTATAATTTTTTTAATTTTAATTATAAGATTTAATTGACTTTTTTAAAAAACATTATTAAAATTAATTATATTATTTTAAAGTATTAAAATGTATTATTTTTCTTAAATTATTTTGTTTGAGTTATAAACTAATATATAAATATAATATAAAATATAATTAAATAACTTATTTTAATTCCTTAACTTTTTTTAAAAAAATATTAATTGGGTCTTATAATTAGGAGCGAATGCAATAAATTTTAAAGAAAATTATGTGTGATTTTTTGTTTAGGTCAATCGGCTGATCCCCTCTTTTTAAATAAAGCGTGCCTCGTGCTTTCTTATATTCTACTTATTTGTGCTGCTATGTCTTTTTTAAGATAATCTGAAAGCTTTAAAATCGATTAAGACAAAACTGTTTATCGCCATGAACATATTCAACATACCTTTTAATTTGTAGCAACTAGGTTAAGAGCTTCAAAGGTCAAGTGATTGCAATATCCCGCATTAGTTCAAGAGCGAGACTGGAATTTGAATGTTAATACAAAATACTATATTTTATTATAAATATAAAATTCAGTTAATTTTTAAAATAAAAATTAAAAAAATTACTTAAAGCACTTTAAAATATTTAAATTTATTGTTTTTATACAACTTACATTGTTTATCTTATAAACTAATACATATAATAATGATATACTGTATAATATGATTAAGGGACATAGGTCTGTTTGACAACTACTTTTTGAAACTTAAGCAGTGGCTTTAAAAAATAAGCTCAATAGCTTAAAAGTTGTCCTCCTTAAAGCATGTTTGATGAGGGCTTCTTTTTTGACGAGTTTTTGGGTAAAACAACTTCAAACACGGATGATGGAAAAGAAAAAAAACTGTCATCAGGGATCATCTTTAATACGAGTATATATATATATACACGTGTAGGACACGACCTCTCTCCTCTTGAAAGCCATCCCCTGCCATGTTTTCTTTTATACGGCACTTT
>JBAGKO010172432.1:0-17905 GCA_037177275.1 Acacia concinna | reverse complement strand
GACGAAAGAGAACATTAAGAAATAAACAAGAAACAGCACTTAAGTTATAGGGGTTGGTTCCAATTTCCAAACAATATCATATTTGAAGATATTATTTGACCAAACACATATGAAAATTAGTAAACAGAAAAAATGTCTCACAAGTCAACAATTTAAGCAAAATGTTCCAACAGAAAAATTGTCAATTATAATACGCATATTATATGCAAACAATGAAAGCAAAAAATTCAAGAATAAAATGGATCAATTCTTTCTAACAAGAAAAGGGAAATTTTTTTCAATTTTAGCTTTAACGTTCATATTCTTTAGTTGTACAATGCTTCACCAAAATCATATTTAAAGATTAGAGAATGAATTGAGGGCAAATAATCAAAGCACTAATGTAAATTTAGGGAACAATTATAAGCAACAATAATTTCAGCTGACTCCAAGAGGAAATATTTAGAATGTTACTTCTTATGCTTTCCATATTTTGTCAGAGGAAAAAACTACCTTTGTAACCCAGCATAGTTGCCCCAGCCACAAACCCACCAATAGCCCCATTCACAAAGTCTCTCTTCATCCTATATTTTTCCACTAATTTCTCGACAACCAATGTAAATTCCTCCCATTGCAGCAAAAGTCATCCCAAGTTTCCCACCATCTTTAAAGTTCTTAAAAGGCTAGAAAGAGCAACATTTCTCTCAACACGAGGAAGATCATACCAGGTCGCAACATAGAGGGGGAAGGAAAACAAGCTATGTCAATGAGCATAACAAATTCACATTATGCAAAATGATATGAGTATGAAGTTATAGATCAATTATAAGGGGCAACATGAATACTTTTACATCCTTAAAAGCTTCAATGTTTTTTATGAGGTGCATAAAATGAGATAAACAAAATTTTATTTTTACCAAGTTCCTACTTGCAATTGCTAGCTATGTCAATGAGCATAACAAACTTATGGATGCCTATCCTCTCTCTGGACTCCAATATTTCTTTCCCAAGTTCTTCCACCTTCAGTTAGAAAAACAAAACCAATTATGAGTATTTTCTGGTTCTCAACTGAAAGTTAGAACAGAATCCAACCAAGCATTACACACATGACACAAGGATCTACATAAACACAGGCATATGCACGCATGTTCAAAGAAAACAAAACATTTTAACAATGACATATCACTACAATATGAAAATGAGATTAAATAGCCAACAATTCCCATGAACATATACATATAGTTGATACTAATTCAAGAAACCACTACACAGAATTGAGAAATCGCATCTGGTGGAGAAGCTCAAAAGTTTACCAACAAAATCAAACCAATCTAAGGAAGCAACAGAAGCAAACTGAAATCAGAAGCACTAGAAATCGCGTCTACCAAAGAACATAGATAAGAAGCTTAGCAACAGATCTGGTACTCCCGTATCAAACCAATTGTCCGGAGCAGCGCAAATGGTGTCTTTCAGAGTGGACATATGACAATCTGAAAGCAAATCCTTGCCAAATCTGCTCTTCCCGTAACATCCTTCTCTTGAAATTTCATTTCGTTTGGGCTGCCGAAGTTGTCAAAAATTCTGAGGGCATCGTTCAATGAGGAAGAAGATGATAAGCAGTCCTTATCGTATGCAGATCCCTTCTTCAGTGGCCAGATTCTGTTGGGCAAAACCGTCTCACCATGACTGCGGAAGGAGCGAGGACCGAAGTAGAAAAGCGAGAGACAAAGTGGGTTAGCGTTGGGTGTTTAGGGTGCAGCAAAAGGCACTATTTTGTTCAAAACGCAAAACGGCATCGTTTTGAACACCTCTCTCTCTCCCCCCGCTCTCTCTCTCTCTGAATGCAATTAATTAAATATAAATTTGGAATGAAATGTTAATCGACGGGAGCAGTTATGAGGAATGCCATGATGCATTATCCAATGTATAGAAACGTCTTCCCGATGTGGGCTCTCTCTTAATATTACAAGAAAATTGGAGTTCTTCATTCTGCAGATTAACAAAAATCCTATGTAACAGTTGTCTTGTTATGGGTAAAAAACAGAGAATGAAGCACACCGATTATCACTTGTTTGGCTTATTTCATGAAATAAAATTACATGTAATCTTGCTGGAAATGACTAAGTTTGGTAATTCGCCTTATGTAATATAAATGGGATTACCATTTTATAATGTTAATCAACTATCTTAAGTCATTGGCCAAAAAAAAAATCCTCTATCTTATAGACGCTATGAGATTACACTTATGGGACACATAAATGTGTACTACAACATGTAAGAATCTAAATACAAAATAAACATTACTTTTAGGGAAACCAAGGACTAGAAAAAATTCAAAAAAAATTACATTAGACCTAGTTTATGTTTTAGCGACACCGTTGCCAAGAGCAATGGCTAGTCTTTATGTTCGAGTTTTAGGGTGATTTTCCTCTTTTAACTTGCGTTGTCTTTTCATTTCATTTATTCTTGTTTTTCTCCTGACCTGACATGTTTATTCTTTTTTTCTTGCATTTTCTCTTTTCTGCTGGTTTTGCTTAGTTGTGCCTATCAATTTTAATACCTTTGGGTTATTTTCGCCAAATTCAACCTTTTTCACTGAGTTTCCTTTTTTTCTTTCCAATTTTCTTTTACTTGTTTTTCAACTTTTCATATTTCCCTTGTTATGCTTTTAGAGAGAAGGCTTAAGAGTGACGAGTGATATTGTAATTGCATTTAAAGGCATTTGTAGAAAGGTGGGACAATTTATCAACTAATTTTTTGAATTTGTATATAATGAGTTATATAGGAGTATGACTTGAAAATATATAAAGGGGAGTGTATGGTTACATAGTCTTCTCGTGTCCACAATTCCATCCGCTTTAGTCCAAATTCATCAGTCTTGTGTCGTCACTAAGTTAACAGTTTCATCAAATCATGTAAATTTCTTAATCATAAAAATTCACATTAACATAATTTTAAAATTTTCTTGGAGAATTGGACCTGATGGATATGAACAAATAAAAGTGAGGAATTTAAATTCAATGTCAGTACTAAGTGCACATTTATTGAGTGACATGGCACATTGCTCAATAATTACCAAAAAAACTATGACATAAAGCATTAAATTTAATGGTAACTTTAATGCTAGGAGAGTTAATTGTCAAAACATGAAAATTTGGGGCGGGGCTTTAGCTGCCGCCTTCTTTGCTGCTCTGTTAATTTGAGACACTTTCTAATTAATATTTTTTTTATGGTTCATTTGATTACTAGATTCTATATAAAATAAGTGATATTTTGATATATTACGGATAAAAAGAGAATTTATTTTCAATTTGTTATGATTTTTTAAAGACTTAAAACTTTTAAAGTTTTTGATTTTTTTTAATTTAGAGTTTTAAAAGTCTTAAATCTTTAAAAAATCATAACAAATTGAAAATAGATCCGTTTTTTACCCATAATATATCAAAATGGTATTTATTTTGTGTAGAATCTAGTGATTAAGAGAGCCACACAAAAAAATAATCGGGAAGTGCCTCGAATTAATGGGGCAGTAGAGTGGCCGAAAATTTGGGGTCTCAATTTTTAAGGAAAAACATACAATAATATAATTTAAATAGGTAAAAAATATATAAGTTTTGCAGTTGTAGATTAAGATATTGAATATGTGAAAGAAGATATATTAATATATTGAATATCTTAATTCACAACTGTAAATAAATTGATTTATCTTTTATATATTTCAATTGTATTTTTGTGTCTTTCTCCCTAATTTTTAACCTTAAAAGGGAGGAAGGTAATTAGAAACATACAATGTTAAAGAAGGTTTTTTTATTTTGTAGCCTAAACAAATGTAACTAAATTTCATCATGTGTGTGTGTGTGTCTTTAAAAGTTGTTTTTATTAGTTCAGGAGGTTGCGGTGTTATTTGAGTATTTAAAATTAAATAGCTGTATATAAGCACTTGGAATATGAATCATAATATCTTCAGAAATTTTATATAAATCATGTTTAAAAAAAGGAAGGGTACGAAAGACTTCAAAATTGTAATTTGCCTTTTGGATCTAAGGATTATATCCATCCATTTTCAATGGCGTCCATCACCTTAAATAATTTTTTGTTCAGTTTTACATTTAATAATTTAGATAACTTAAGATGATGGATACACATGAAAAAATAGTGTTGGATGAATTATAGAAATAATTTGTGGTACTGAATGCATATAAAAAATATTTTAAAGTGCTAATTGCAAAAAAAAAAAAAAATCTTAAACCGTTTGGACATATTGTAAAATACTTTAAGGCACTAAATTCCCTTAAAAATATACTTCAAGTCAGTGGATTTACCTTGGCCCTATTTAAAATCACAATTTTTTTCCTTTAAAATGAAGGATGGCATGAATCCGTTTGGTTTTAATTATGAAACCTACGTTTGCACAAGTTGAAACAAAACTCATTTTACATACTTATCTTAAAATCAGTAAAAGCTATTATCAAAAGCTAATACAAATAAAAACATAATAATTCTACAAATAGTGCAGCACTGCTGTTAGGGGTAGGCAGTGGGTTGGGTTTCTCTCCTCATCCCTCTTTCATCATCCCTCCTCATCCTCTCACATACACACATTGATATGACATTTACATTTTTTTTATTTAAAACACACACGTGTGTGAGAGAGAGAGGATGATGAGAGAGGGATGAGGAGAGGATCCTCTCTCGTAGGCAATGAGCAGGGCAGTGTCCTCCTTTACCATGTCTATAGAGAAGGTTTGGTCCCCCTACCCTATTCTTCTAGATCGATCTTGTCAGGACTGTATCAATTAATGAGGACACTTGTCACTTGTCGTTCAGGCGATTTTCATATCGTTAATATGATAGCTGCATTATTCACTTCTCGAGAGGTTAATGCGATGCAGCTCGGATCAACAAGGATTTATTATTAAAAGTGATATCAAATATTACCTCCGGTCCTATTTATAAAATTCAGTTGACTTTTTTAAAAAATCTTTAAAAAAATTTAAGAAAGCTAATTACATTATTCTAAGACATTAAAATATATCATTTTTTTTTAAATAATGTTGTTTGATTTATGAAGTAATATATAATGTAATAATATATGATATATGATATGATTAAGTAATATAATTATCTTTCTTAGGATTTTTTTAAGATTCTCTAAAAAAGTCAACTGGGTCTTATAAATAAGACCAGAGGGAGTATGTTCTCTATAATGACAACCAAGGCTCAAGCAATTTTTGGTTCATGGATGGACATTGTAACTAGAACATACACGACAAAAATTACGTAAGAAATTACAAAGATATTAAAAAAATCACTGACTTAACATTGCAATGCATTTGACTTAGGTTCTCCCAACAATCCTAGGAGAACAAATGACGATCTAGTTGCTCATGGTCCTATGAGACATTGGAGTCTTCAATTCCATGGAATCCAACTCAAAATAACTCTAACCTCATCCACATAAATTGCCTCAACTCAAAGCTGGATTGCCAAGGAGATTCAGAGGCATCTAGAGCTGAATTATAGCTCTATCGACTTGGAGAAGAAGATAAGAGAAGAGAGGAGGCTGTGTATGGATGTGGAGAAGGTGTGTGTTCTGTTGATGATGATGAATGCGTGATGTCCATGAGCTGAGGTGTGAAGGCGATAATGCTGTGAATGCTGATAGGAGTGTTTAAACCCGAGACTGAGATTTGGTGATCCCGGTCTCAGTCTCGGGAATAAGTTAGGATGCAAAATTGCATCCCAGTCTTGGTCCTGAGATTGGGATTTCTCGGTTTTCTCTCTTTTTTAAAATAAATTATATTAAATAAAATTTTTATATTTTATTATTAAAAATAATCATTTAACAACTAATAAGACAATAATAATTACATAAATTGATGTAGAGTTTATAAATAATATTTATTGTTATTATTTTCATCTTTATGATTATGCTTATACTGTATATATTGTAATATTGCAATATATATTATTTAATTCTAACTAAAGATATTATACACATATTTTAAAAAAAATAACTTAATTAATAGAGATAAAAATACACAACTAAAAGAATAATTTAAATTATAAAATAAAAAAAAATAAAAAAGGGGACCAGGATGAAAGTGGGATCACTAAGGGTCCCTCTTTCAGCCGAGATCACACCAAATTTAATGCTATCAAATGATTTTGAAAATGCATTAATCTCTCAAATAGTTTTTGTGGTACATTCAGCATCTTGAGAGCCTGAAGTATTTTTTTTTGGTGACGTCCATCACCCTAAAATAATTTTTTTTGTTGAATCTCCCACTTAACAATTTAGATAATTTAAGGTGCTGAATATACATGAAAAAGTGTTAAATATACCAAAAAATAGTCTATGGTACTGAACACAAAAAATATTTTAAAGTGTTAGGTACATAAAAAAAATACTTTATAAGATGTATCACAAAATATTTTAGTCACTAGATACTCAAAAAGATATTCAAGGACGTTCGATTCACCGTAGCCCTATTTAAAATCACAATTATTTTTTTTCTATATATAGTAATTCAATAGCTATTGCTGGGTTAGTGCCCTCCCTCGC
Source organism: Acacia concinna (assembly GCA_037177275.1). Lineage (NCBI taxonomy): Eukaryota > Viridiplantae > Streptophyta > Magnoliopsida > Fabales > Fabaceae > Acacia > Acacia concinna. The sequence goes on along the minus strand of JBAGKO010172432.1, from coordinate 11,361 downwards.
CGTCTCTATATAAAAAGGTTTGGCCCCCCTTCCCCATTATTCTAGATGGATCTAGCCAAAATCGTGCCAATTAATGAGTACACCTGTCACTTGCTTCGGCGATTTTCATATCATTAATGTCTATGATAGCATGATGCCAAAAAAAAAAAGTTCATGATAGCTGCATTATTGACTTTTCGAGAGGTTAATGCGATATGCCATTTGATTGACTGGCAAGCTAATCAATACTCATATCAGCATTTAAAATGTGACATTTGGTTAAACTTAGCGATTTGTAAAAGAACAAATAAATTAAGAAAAAGGAAACCTATTAAATTATTTAAACAATTTTAGTCAAAATTAAGAAATTAGTAATGATAAGTGTATATTAGTAAAGAAAATTTATTTTAAATAAATTTTAATTAAAAAATACAAATTATTAACAGATTTAACAGTTTAGACTTAAGTGTTTGTTTTCAAAATAGAGAGGAGGTTTGTGTAATTAAAGTAAAACGTAAGGGATGTAAGAGTATTTACTCTAAAAAGTACTATATAAGAGAGAGAATGATACATATTTTAAAAATAAGAGTAATAAATGTGATTGCATGAGAGAGAGAATGGGTGATGTTAATATATTAACATTAAATAGAATCATTATAAGGGTAAAATATGAAAATAAGAAATAAAAAATAAAATAATCTCTGAATGTTTCTAAAAATGGAGCATGTGTGACAATTGTTTCTCATATTATGAAACGAAGGGATTACTTTGTAAAACCCTACTACTTATGTGTCTCACAATTTTTATACTCTATTGGGTTTTTTCATATAACTATATATGATTGGGTTGGATTTGAGTATTGTTTATTTGGTTCAATTAGGGATATATATTCTCAAAAGTTTTCTATATTTAGATGGACTCAAACTCAAGATCTCTTATTTAAAGAGCTAAAGTTCCTTCTACTAGAATCAACACATGTTGGTGGCTTCAAACATGTTGCTGTGGATCAAACCTTGGTCACTCGCGTGGCAACATTTCACAGGCTTATTAAGCAATAAAAATGAGTAAAGTATTGTTTCTACAATGACTTGTTACTAATAATGCAATTGAGCAATGATATTATACTCTTACTTAAGTTGAGTAAACACAAATTGGATAAAAGTTAACTAAATTAAATCTGACTAATGCAAAGACTAAGGGTAGATTTTTTTTTTTTTGGATGACAAGACTAAAGGTAGTTTTAGATATAAGGGGTGACTTGGATTTTTATAGCCTTGATTATTTTTTAATATCTATTTTTTCCCCTTAATTGTATTTAATATCATATATATGCAAGTTTAGAATTCTAAATTACCTAAAAGTATCTTTGTATCTAATAAAAGTTATTCTAATTATGTTAATCATTAATGTCTATGTAAATAATACCTAATTAGATTAATTACAAGTCTAATCAAATCGGGGGCAGTTGGACGGGATATGAGGTTTGTAGGTATATGTTTATCTCTGACTTAGCTGTGCTTTTTTATGTTAAGTTTTGGAGGAAACATCAGTATCAAATTGGGGCAGTTGGACGGGATACGAGGTTTGTAGGTATATTTTTATCTCTGACTTAGCTGTGCTTTTTTATGTTAACTTTTGGAGGACACATCAGTATCAAATCGGGGGCAGTTGGACCGGATACGAGGTTTGTAGTTATATGTTTATCTCTGACTTAGCTGTGCTTTTTTATGTTAGGTTTTGGAGGAAACATCAGTATCAAATCGGGGGCAGTTGGACAGGATACGAGGTTGGTAAGTAAATGTTTATCTCTGACTTAGCTGTACTTTTTTATCTTAAGTTTTGGAGGAAACACCAGTATCAAATTAGGAGCAGTTGGACGGGATATAAATGCAACTGTACTATATGTGGCCTTGATTTCAACTACTAAAGTTTTGTATTGTATATGTTAAAACCAATCAACCAGATTTCATTTAGTACATTATTTTTAGTCGCCAGAAATATCCTTCAATAATATACTAATAATATTTTGGGAAAATTGCATTTTGGTCCCAACCAACAGAATTTATGAAAAAATGGTTTCATAAAATCGTGTAATTGTAAAAAAGTCTCATAAGACTTTTTTACAATTAATTGCAGAATAAAAAATACTTTTCTCTCTCTCCCATCGGACTAACGCGACTGATGCGTCAGTCATCAGTCTCTCTCTCTCCCCCTCTTCCCCATTGACAACTTAAGGAGTTTCTATTGACAACTCAGCGTGTTTCTATTGACAACTCCATGTGTTACCATTAACAACTATACCTCACTCTCTCTAACAACTTAATGTGCACCATTGACAATTCAGTGTGTTTCCATTGACAACTTAAGGTGTTTTCATTGACAATTCAATGTGCTACCATCGACAACTATAGCTCACTTTCTCTCTCTCCTCCCATTGATAACTTCATGTGCCTGATTGACAACTTAGGGTGTTTCTATTGACAACTTAGGGTGTTTCCATTTACAACTCAGGGTGCTACCATTAACAACTCAATATTATAGTTGTGAGGTATAGTTGTCAATGGAAACACCTTGAGTTATTAATGGAAACACCCTGAGTTGTCAATATGGGCACATGAAGTTGTCAATAGGGAAGAGGGGGAGAGGGGTAGAGGGAGACTGAGATGCGTCAGTCAAACTCGCTCTCCCCCTCTCCTCCATTAACAACTTGGGGTGTTTCTATTGACAACTCAAAATGTTTCCATTGACAACTCAATGTGCTACTATTGACAATTATAGCTCACTCACTCTCTTGCCCCAATTGACAACTTTATGTGCCCGATTGACAACTTAGGGTGTTTCCGTTGACAACTCAGGATGTTTCCATTGATAATTTAGGGTGTTACCATTGACAACTCAATGTTATTGTTATGAGATATAATTTTCAATGGAAAGACCCTGTTGTCAATAGAAACACCCTATGTTGTCAATGAGGGAGAGGGGGGAGAGAGAGTTTGACTGACGTATCAGTCAGTCAGTATCCCTCTCCCTCTCTCCCCCCATCTTCCATATTGACAATTTCATATGCCTTGATTGACAACTCAAGGTGTTTACATTGACAACTCAGGGTGTTTCTATTGATAACTATACCTCACAACTATAACATTGAGTTGTCAATGGTAGCACCCTGAGTTGTAAATGGAAACACCCTGAGTTGTCAATGGAAACACTCTAAGTTGTTAATTGGGCACATGAAGTTGTCAATAGGGGGAGAGAGAGAGAGCTATAGTTGTCAATGGTAGCACATTGAGTTGTTAATGAAAACACCCTGAGTTGTTAATAGAAATACACTGAGTTGTCCATGGCACACACCAAGTTGTTAGAGAGTGTGAGGTATAATTGTCAATGGTAACACATGGAGTTGTCAATGGAAACACGCTGAGTTGTCAATGAAAACACCCTAAGTTGTCAATAGGGGAAGGGGAAAGGGGGGAGAGAGAGAGACTGACGACTGTCGCGTCAATCACGTCAGTCTGATGGGGGAGAGAGAAAAGCATTTTTTATTCCGCAATTAATTATAAAAAGTCCTATGGGACTTTTTTGCAATTACGCGATTTCGTGGGACCATTTTGTCATAAATTATGTTGGTTGGGACCAAGACGCAATTTTCCCAATATAATATTATCATATTTAATAAAATATCTAACAAATAATACTTAAAAGTTAGAGTGACCCGTACGTGTATTCATCAAGACAGTTCATTTTTAATTTCCATGATTTCTGTGACGGTGTTGACAATAATGTTAAGCATAAAATATATTGAATCTATCTCTTTTGTAGTACTCGTAATAACCCCATTAAAAACTATCATGTGAGTAACCGCTTCTTGAAAAAATAGTTGTGTTTGTATTAATGTTGTTAGTGTATTCCGCTTACTTTGACACCAATAAATATCATTATTCATATATATTACTCTTTTTTTGCTATCATAATTATTTATTGCTCTCTTTTACAATTCAATATCAATAATTTATATTTTATATCCATAAATTATTAGTTGACCCCTGCAATTCAAGGAGTTATCATTATAATAATTTAGCCCATAAATGAAAGAGTTGTCATAATCATTATTGAAACTACATTTGTAAGAAGCTTAATTGTAAAGAAATATAGTCGACCCATAATTAAAGTAATGCTTATATTTATTAATGTAGTCAATGTATTCCATTTTGTGTTCTCTTATCTTTGTCATCAAGGATCTCAATTCTTCATCCCCAACATCATAGTAGGCCCTTTTTGAACACATAAGGGACATTGATGACCACAAAGGTACATGGGCTATCATTTCTTGGCTTAACAGAAAGTGGATAATGACTTAAAAGGCGTCACCTTTTGATGTATGGAAGGTGGCATGATTTTGGCCGACGAGAAGGTTTGTGATTCACTCTTATTTAATTATTAAGTTTTGGGTTTTTTGTTCTTTGAGTTATGGTAGTCATATTCTTCATACATGGCCATAGGATTGAGGGTGTGGTTACATAAAAGGGCCACATTTGTTGAGTCATCCAACACATGGTAGAAGGGAAGGTCTACTGATTAGAGAACTTTAAGGTTATGCATGATGGTGATGACTTCAAATTATATGACCACTATTATAAACTTACTTTTCACGGTATGACATAGCTCTAAATTCATTCAGCTTTGTACCCATCAAAGACATTATTGACAACACACCATCAAACAAGGGATTGATTTGTTCAATTCAATTAGATGCACCTAACTAAAATCATTTTATGTTTAGCTAAATTTATTAGCTAAGGCATCTTACGTAAGTAGAACAATCATGCAAATGTTATAGATTTTCTACTTGCATTCAGGAGCTTGGTTGACCATCAATGAGAGACTGATCAGACAAAAAAACTTAATTTCACCATCTCTAATGAGAAGTTAGTGGTTGCACCTACCTCAATCCTTCTTTCCTCATTTTGTTTGATCTTTTGTACCTTGTGTAATATATTAATTTTATAGTATAAAAATATAGTGTCATTTAAAATAGATGATTATTACAAAATAATTACCTGATTTATTATGATTGTATAAAGATTTGTTATTGTGAACGCAATAAAAAAAATTGCCAACCATAAAGACTAAATTATTTAATAAATATAGTATTGCATGCCTCATAAAGTAATACTACTTTAAAACTATAGAGAAATACGAGCTTGGGATTGTGTCAGGTTATCATCCGTTCTTAACACCATTTTGACAACTAGTTTACCTCATTGATAAGGATAGGACATCCATTACTCGCTTTTCTCTTAGAGTAGGTTGAGGATTATTCCTCTCATTATGTATCAAAAAGAAACTACAAACTTTCTTTTTGGGCCTGTAAAAGCTTTAAAAGCTCAAAATGATGTAGATAAACTTCCAACACGAGGGGTAAAGAATCTATCAAATTAAAAGGGTTATTTCAATCTCTTATAACTCTAGTGCTCTCATCAAAAAATGATTCTCTAGTTCCTTCATCATAGGAGGAGGATGATATACTCATGCAAAGTTCAAAGAAAATTAAGAATGAAAGACAAGAGTGAAACGTATCAAGCATGTCCGAGGCTAGGTATGAAGAGAAGCGTATATAGACGAGGAGGTCCATCATTTGTTGAGAATTTAAAGGGAGTTGATAGAGATAATGATAGTTCTGATAAGGAGAATGACAAGGAGGAAAATGAGATTTCATATGATAATATGTTTAAAGGCTTCAAAGGTCAGTGGGATGAAGAACCACTATGGCAAACTATTGAAGATCTCGAGAGGAACTTTCCTACTTTTAGCTTCTTGAACAGGATGAAGAAAAATTTATATCGAGCTTGGCGAGAAGTAGTGATCATCAAGCTAATGGGTAAGAGTATAGGCTACAAACCTCTTTTATCAAGAATGCAGACCTTATGGGTGAAGAAAGATGTCATCAATTTAATCAATATAAGATATGGGTTTTATGTAGTTAAGCTGACTAACAAGGATGACTATTTCAAGTATTAACAGGAGGACCATGGATGATATATGACCACTACCTTATTGTTAGGCCTTGGGAGCCAGCTTTTGTCATAATGACAGCTACTATAAATAAGGTGGTAGTTTGGGTTTAGATGCCTAACATTTTCCTTAAGTATTACGATAGAGAGGCTTTAACTATCATCAGTAATAGGATTAGGGAAACTATTAAAGTCGATATCTTGTCCATTAGAAAAAAGAATTCGTTTGGATTTATTGAAAAAAGAAGCACATATTAGCTTGTCTAAATGGAATTCAAAGAGCATCTAGTTACCCTACATCAGCTTTCTTATGTTAGCTGGAGAAAGAACTACAAGCAGAGTTAGAACAAGTGTTGAAGAAGGAGAGACTCAAATGGTTCCAGAAGGCCCAAATAGGGTGGATCACTAAAGGTGATTGGAACACTCGTTATTACCGTCTAAAAGATACAATGCGACGAAGGAGGAATAAGATTATGATATTAAAAGATGAAAATGGTGTATGGGTAGAAGAAGAAGTTGATTTGAAGAATATGGTACTCCAATATTTTAAAAACATTTATTAGGTGGAAACGAAATTTGATGTTAATCAAAAAACAACTACTAGATTCCTAGTAAGAGAAGAGGGATACTATAAGAACCTTCATATGTTACCATTAGATAAAGAAGTAAAGAAAGCTTTGTTTTTAATGGGCTGGTATAAAGCTCCAGGGATAGATGGATTTCCACTAATATTTTTCCAGTCAAAGTAGAGTATTGTAGGTGATGATTTGTCCAATTTTGTGCATGAGGCGTTTGATGGAAAAGAGGATATGGGAGAGACCAATAAAACTCTAATTTCTTTGATCCCCGAGAAGGACATATCAGAAGAGGTGGTTCATTTCAGACCAATTCCAGTGTTCAGTTCATTATAAATGTGTCACAAAAATTATAACAAGTAGATTGCGATTACTTATGGATGAGCTAATTTCTATTTTTCAATATAGCTTTATTAAAGGAAGGAAAAATTCAAGATAATATTATAATTGGCCAAGAAATTCTGCATACAATGAAGAAATCAAGAGGCAAAAAAGGCTTAATGGCAATTAAGATAAACCTTGCAAAAGCATATGATAGAATCAAGTAGGACTTCCTTCACCAAGGTCTTGTAGAGATTGGTATGGAATATCAGTTTATTCATTTGATCATGAATTGTGTAAGCAGAGAACTAAACTAGGATCGGACTGCTAGTTCAACCAAAAAATTGATGAACTGAACCCCAGTCCAGTCTAGTTTGATGGCTAAGTCAAGATCCAAGTCAACTCGGTCAAATCCCGAGTTAACTTGGCTGACTCGAGCAAACCACAAGTCAATCCTCGCTCTTCCATTTATGGCAGATGTCTACTGTCTCTTTTCTAGCTTTGTGATTGATAGGGAAGAAAGGAGAAGAAGATTAGAAGAAGCATGGTGACCGATGTTGCTACGACGGTGAGGTTTTGATTCACTAGAGAATGGGTCTGAGGAGTTGGTGATGGCTGCTTGATCTAAGCTCAAAACCGTAGTTGTGTGATGAAGATCTTTAGAGAACGAGATCAAAGGTTCAGGGATTTATGGGTATTTGGTTTAGAGACGAAGATGGAGATTCATAGGGAGGGAAAGTGATTCATCCAGAAAAAAATATAGGAGAAAGGTGAGTTTATCACAGAAAGAGTGAATGACTAGAGAGAAGAGCTCTAATATTAATTATGTGTAGAGAAATGACCACCTCGGTGATGCGCATTGACATTTTGAAAATTGAAGTTTCACGTGGGAGAGAGAAACAATGGAAGCTATTGCATTTTCTAAAATAAAAATATTCATAAACAATTGAGATTAAGTAATGAGAAGGGCTGAAGAAGGAAACAAATAAAAAATATAATGATTTAAAACCTAATCCCATAATTTATGGACTGATTTATATTAGGTAATTATGATTATTAATAGGTTAAATATCACAGGCAATAATATTTAAAATTTAAAACCTGGTCCCATAATACATGTGTTGATTTATTCCATGATAATAATTAATAGACAAATTAGATTTTATTATTGTCAATTAAATTATAATATTTTAATATGGCCAGTCCAACCCCCGGTCAGACCCGATTGAACCCCTTGAACCTTAAACCCATGCCACAACCGGTTTGTTGTCCGGTCCAGTTTTTTGTTCCTGTGTGTAACAATGATTTCTTACAACATCTTATGGGATGGGTCTCTAACTAAATTTTTCCACGATGGGGTTTAAGACAAGGAGATCCTATCTCCTCACTTTTGTTTGTTCTTTGCATGGATAAACTTTCTCATGTTATATGTGATAAGGTGAATTAAGGGGAATGGAAACCGATTTCGGTGTCAAGAGGAGGACCTATAATCTCACATCTTATGTTTGTGGATGACCTACTCCTATTTGGAGTGGTAACACGAGGTCAAACGAAATGTATGATTGAGTGTTTAAAGTTGTTTTATATTAACTTAAGTAAATCTTCAATCTTTTTATGATTGAAAGTGACAAGAAGCATGAAGAATCAAATATGTACTATGGCTGGTATGAATGTTTCTATGGAGATTGGATAGTATTTAGGTTTTTCACTGTCTCATAAAAGGAAACTGAAAGAAACTTTAAATTATATAGTGGAGAAGGTAAGAAGTAAACTGTCATCTTGGAAGGACAAAAGTTTATCTACGGCTAGGCGAATCACGCTTGACAAATTAGTCATCAGTTTGATTCCTCTTTATCTATGCAAGTGGCCAAGATTCCTATAAGTATATGTAATGAAGTTGAAAGATTGCAAAGGAACTTTATCTGGGGCCATAGTAGTTCTAAATACAGTTTTCATCCAATTGGATGGGATGAAATAATTTCTTCAAAAATAGTGGGTGGTCTCAGCTTAAAAAAATTATCTGAATTAAACAAAACTTGTGAAGCTAAGCTTGCTTGGAAGTTAATCTCTAGTAATTCAAGACTTTGGACAGAGGTGTTAATTAGCAAATATATGATAAGGGGATAAGATACTTTGTTTACTTGTTATAAAGGGGATTCCTACCTCTAGAAATTCATCTTTTAGCAGTGAAGCCTTATTGATAAAGGCTCTAAGTGGTTAGTCAAAGATGGGAAAAGTTAAGAGTCTCAGGCAACCACCTATGATGAAGAAAATAGTAAAGTGGTGGATTAGGTGGAGAACGGAACTTGGGATTTTGTTAGAATGGCATCTATCTTGCCAAGGGAAGTAATTCATAGGTTAATCTCTATAATGCCCCTAATGCCTAAAGGTGGAATAGATGTGTTATCCTGGAATGCAACTGCTAGCGAAATGTTCTCAATAAAGAGTGCTTATTACTTGTTGAAGGAACAACCTACTAATGTGTATTCTCATATATACAAATCTATTTGGGGATAGAGGAGTGCTGAGAGAATTCGTGTCTTTATGTGGGTAGCCTTTAATGATAGATTACCTACAAATGCATAGAGGAATATTTGGTCACAAGCATCGCCACGTTGTTCATTCTATGATAGTGAGAATTAAATGACTCTACATGCTCTCAGAGACTATACTTATTCAAGGAAGATGTTGTCTGTATTAGTTAATCCCAATAACATGACTAACTTCTTCTCGTCTGAAGGATTGGTTTGGAATAAACTTAAAGTAAGATATGAGCATAAATAGTCATGGGGGCTGGCACAGTATTTGGGGAGTGGCAATATGGAAATTGTGGCTTTGGAGGAGTGTTGATGTGTTTGATGATGAGTTTACTAGACCAACAGATCCTAGAATGGCGATTTGTAATGTATGGAAAAACTATACTTAATTTCAGGAGGATGAGATTTCGAGTTCTCCAACATACTCCACCAATTGGGGTTGGAAACCACCTCCATTGAACTAGGTTAAACCAAATGTTGATGGGGCCATAAGTAGATCTAATAACCAAGCAGGATCTGGGGGAGTTTTAAGGGATCATGAAGGTAATTGGTTGGCAGTTTTTTCTCAGGTGTTAGGATCCTTTACTGTCATGGAAGCTAAAGAGTAGGTTCTCAAAGGGCTTAACTTGGCCTGGGATTACTTGCCCAGTAAAGCTCTAGAATTTGGTTATAGACGAGAAGGTGGGACGTACTTTAACAGTTTTGAACAGTACTTTAACGGTTTTGCACCATTTTTTAAAGTTTATGGTTACTTTTATATTAAAAAATAATTCATGGTTACTTTTACACTTTTGAGAAAAGTTCATGGCTATTTAAGCACTTTAACCTTTTAAAAAACACATATCCTACCAAAGCATTTCTCTGTTATTTCCGTTATTCAACATACTTTTTGAAGTTTTTAACATTCATATGGTATTTTTTCGTCATTTTCCCAAGATGCAATGCTTAGAATATTTATATATAAGTAAAGTAGTACTAATTGATACATATGATGCATTATTTCTATGACAATGTTGGCAATAATGTTGAACATATATAATATTGTTTAATTAGTTTTTTTAAGAAAATAAATAATAATTGATATGATGCACTGCAATTAAATGAAACCAAAAAAGAAAATCATGCTCCTTTGGCCTTATTTATAGAAAGGATAGAAGAAAATTTTTTAATCATATTGATAATGCACATCATTAAAATTTCAAATAAATGTACATTTTTACCTTTCATTTATTATTGTGTATTAGATAAGGATAAAGTTAGAAAGTTGTTAAATTTTATGACATAGTTTATAAAGATTAAAGTTTTTCTTTGACTATATGTGAAATATGCTAGAAGATTCTTATAAATATAATATGATAGAGGATTATTAGGTTATGTTTCTAGGTGAGCATTGAAGATAACAAAAAATCTTGTTTGATTGGAAAGATGAGAGGTGGGGTGTAACATCCCAAAAATTTTCTAGGCCTAAATAAAGGATTTCGGGTAGACGAGGGTCGTAAACAGAGTTTTTTGGGGCCTAGATGAGCTATTTAGGATGAATAAAGTGCCATAATCTGGAGAAGAGAGAGAGAGATCTCCTGACTTTTGAAGTGAAGTATGGGGAAGGACCTATATGCAAAGAGTAAAAATTTGGCAAAGTTATAGGCTGAATTTTGGACAGGTCCGAAAGCCCTAAAAAATTCCCAGAAAATCCCATAAATTATTTTAGAGCATCCAGAACATCATGGAGCAGTCAGAATAATGTTTAGAGGCCATATGAATTTTTAGTGATTTTATGATTATTTTATTAATTTTTGGTTGGATCAGATTTTTGGCCAAAAATGAACTACAACATATATTTAAGGGCCTTGTTGTTTTGGATTGGGATTGGGAAAAATTAGTAGAGCATATTAGAAGATGAATGAAGTTGGTTGGAGGTTGAGAAGAAGTCCAGAGAAA
>JBAGKO010172422.1:0-17905 GCA_037177275.1 Acacia concinna | reverse complement strand
GGTTGCTTGAGGTTTTTAATAAAGACTTAGAGAATTGAAATTGAAACTCCCATTATCATTAGAAAGCGATGAAAACCCAAGATTCATTATCGAGAGTCTGTCTAGTATAGTCTTGTCATTAGAATCCAGTTAAGTAGATAATTAGTTTATTTCCATTAAACCCTAAAACACCAAAAACAATTAGTCAATTAGAATTAGTTAGAATTAATACTTAGCACCTAGAAAACCCCCTAATAGTTTAATTAGGAACAATACTTAAGAAATAAATAATAGCTCCTCAGAGAAGAACGATAGGTTGCCACTATGCTATATAAGGTACAATCTTCTAACGGTCGAGTCAAGCGACAGATCTCGATCCGATCAGTATTGGATTAAGGATTCCATGGCCTTCCAACTTGAGATTGAGAATGTCTATTTTGCTATAAAGCAAAGACATCTCTAGTATCACTTGGACAATTATCAGCCATGTGCATAAGGGAATTACATATTTCACAACTTGAAGCAACTAAGGCTTGAGATTGAGATGGCATACCCACATTGTTAATCCTGCACAACTGAGAGATGGTCACATTCATGGCAGCTAATTGGGAGGCAACATTATCATTGTCTCTTCCACCCCGATTAGGAACCGAAACGTTGTGAACTTGTCTAACATCCAAGCCCTCAAACTGTTGGTTATTAGTTGTAATCCTCTTAATCAATTCCCATGCTTTATCAGGTGTGAGAGACTAAATAGTACTCCCAGCTACAGAATTCAAATATTTCCTATCTTGCTATACCAAGCCACTATGAAAATATAGGACCAATATGGCTTCAGGGATTTGGTGATTAGGACAGCACAATAAGAGCTCTTGGAATCGATTCCAATGCTCATAGAATGGTTCATGAAGTCCCTACTTAGCTCCAAATATCTCCTTAGTCAAGGCAATTATCTTTGAAGAAGGAAAGTATTTATCCAAGAAAGCATTTTGTAAGTTGGTCCAAGAGGGTAGGGCATGTTGGGAGTGATGTGACAGCATCATGAACCACTCCTTGGCCCTACCTTCTAAAGTGAAGTGAAAAACCTGTAGAAGAACCTTATCAATGTCAATGCCCAATGGCTTCATAGACGAGCACACCAACCTTAACTCTCTTAGGTGTAAATGGAGACCTTCCACATCGGTGGACTTAGGTAGCCTGTTCATTAGGGCGTTCTTAATCTCCAAGTTGATGTTAAACTCCGGATAGGTTCTAAAAGGGTCCAAATTATCTACAGTAGAAGTCAAGTCTTTAATGGTACACCTACCATTTTGTTGAACCTCTTCATTATTCCTCCCACCATGGGGATTGGGACATCCTCTCAATGTTCCATCACTAGATGATGATCAATGAATTGAACAGTGGAAGTAGATGAGCTGTCTGAATAAGACTCCTCTAAGATAGGAGATAATGGTAATGAAACTCACAGATCCCCCTAGATAGGAATGAAGTTACGAGGTGGACTACTGAACATGCACTAAAGCTGCAAACTATGAAGACTAGTAGCAATACTCTAATAACTCTGTTACCGACCAAAAACCCCACTGATAATCCCACGAAACCATAGAAATCTCTAAACCCCACTGAAAACCCTCTGATACACTATCCTAATAGTTAGAAACAACCAGAACCAAACAGAGGAAGGATGAAGACCTCTGATAAGAGCTAGAATGATCACTAAAGGATTCAGAATGGGTGCAAACAAAGGTATGACACACACTAAGCTATAGAAATAGCCAAGTAAGTTAACAAACTAGGAACCACAGGCATAGACAACCCTCAATGACAGTGTCGAGGCCAGCACACAACCAAAGCAATCCTAGATATCCACCACTAGCACAAAACAAGTAAATCATCCCATACAAGGAAAATAGCAATCAAAAGTGTAAGAGAGTTCCTGTACAAGCAACAGTCCTAGTATCCACAACGATCAAGTACCTACTCCACTAACCATTAGCAAATTCAACACTGTGAGAGAGGAATAGAAGTGGCATACCAACAAATATGCTCCCCGTATGCTCCAACGTAAGCTCCAATCAAGCTAGCCACACAACTAGAGGCAAAGAGTGCACTCTAGGGCTAGTAAATAAGAAAGCAAGCTGCAAAGTATGGCTTCTTATAGCAGCTTAGGATGTTAGATTTTAATTAAAAGAAAACCTAGCTCAAAATTCCAAGAATTCAAATTGATATGAATTTTTAAAGTAAGTATGGGCAATTATGGAATTTTGAAAATTATCAAGTTCAAGCTAGAATTCAAGCATGTTTCAAGAGCTTTAAAGAGTGTGAGGAATGTAGCAAAGTGGTACAATGATTAAGGCAAAGGATTAGTGCATGTCAAATTATGCAAATAGCCAATAGATCAAGTTGTTACAGCAAGAATTGAATTCAATTGCAACAAACAAAATTGAATTAAATTCCTGACAACTTGAATATGAAATTTTCAAAGCAATCCAAGTCAAATTAGCCCAAGATACAAACTAGTTCAAGGATTTAGCACTAGAATTTCAGAGAAATGGTCAAGTCCAAATGTAGCAAAAACATATATGGAACATGCAATTGAGTTCTAAACAAGTTGTGACAACTTGAAACTAAACTCCTAAAGTAATAGCAACAAGGGAATTCAAGTCCAACACTAACACAAACTAATGTTCAGCAAAAATTCCTCACAATGATCTAAAGCAAACGCACAGCAAGAAGCTAGAACATATTGAATCTTCAACAGCAAAGACCAATACACAGAAGTTTATCCTGACAGTGAGAGAGTACTAGACAACAACTATCACACCCAGAATCCAAATAGTACCAGCAAATTAGCACAAGAAAATAGTTCAACTCCAGCAATTACTAGATCCTGCAATCAAAAGCAAAGGCAGCACAACATAGCAATGCAAATAATGGGGTTCACAATAGAGAAGAGTAATGAATTTAGCTAGGTGAAATCAGTATTTGGAGCATAAGATAAAATAGAAATTTGAGGGGAAAATGAAGCGATTACAATTTCAAGGTCATTGTAAGGAGTTCACTTCAATAGTACCACTACTCAAACAATATGTGAATCCAAAGCTAATGATTTCAGCATGAAAAACCAAAAGATGCAATATATAAGAAGCAATTTAGCCCAAACAAAATGGAGTGGTAGATCCAGCAAAGTCAATTTTTGTAAATGAGCCAAGAACAACATATAGGTAGGCTACAATGTAGCCATCCGAATGCAATTTAAGTGAAATAAGCATCAATGAACTACCATAGTAGTCATCTTATAAAGCTTATGTAGCAAAATCAAAATTACAGATCAAACCAAGTGCTTAACAGATCCTGCAATCTTAGTAACAGCAAAAAGGAACCAATGGCAAGCACTAGATCACTCAAATTGCCAAATTTTGCAAGTCAAAATGACAGCCAAAGGAGTTCTGGATCAAATAAGTTAGTGCATAACAAGAAGCAATGTAGTAGAATAATGAATGGGCTATCTAAACCTGTGGTACAGAATGGGCTATCTAAACCAATTTCAATGACTCATATAGACTCTATATAATTAAAGTACGTCATCAAAGATTAGTAAACACCAGAACATCATCATATTCTAACCACAATGCCCAGAATTCATAGAGTTCCTTGCTAAAGTTTTTGCAACAAAGTTACATTTTTTTCAAGTGAGTAAGAAATCCTCGAGTAAAATTGAAAGGTAGCTAGATGCTCAAAATGAACCCAGAACTAAAGTGAGCACGAAGTAAGATAAATGAAGTGCCAATTAAAGCAAACCACAATACTAAAGTTAATATGCAAATTTAGCATACAACAATTTAGAACCCTCAAACTTCAAACCTAGCAAAACAACAGTCGTTTCCAAGAGTGTAGAAAGAGAATGAGCATCAAGGAAATCTCAGCAAACATACATGCACTATTCGTTTTGCAAATGGTAACTTAGTGAACCAAGCAGAGGTGAAATGCAAGTATCAATAGCCAAATAATGAGCATGGACTGGCAACAAAATCAAAACAACACTCTTAACTAGAGAAGTAAGATATGTGAGATGAAAATGAAAAATACAATTAAAGGACAGAATGCATCATAGGAAGCAAAGTCAGAAAGGGTTTATAAGTTCCAAAAATGACCCTAAAACTAAATCCAAGAGGCAAAAAGCAATAGCAGAGTAAAGGACAAGAAATAATAAACCAAAGAAATCCAATCCAAGGACAAAATGCAACAAAACACACTATTACTTCCTTACCAATTGAAACCCATACACATTACCATCCATGTAACATCCCGAAAATTCTTAGGCCTAGATAAGGCAGTTGGGGTAGACTAAGGGTCATACCTTAACATTGTCTGAGCCTAGATAGGATATTTGGAATGAATTAAAGGCCTTAGTCTATATAGGGGAGAGAGATTTCACAACAATTGAAGTGAAATCAGGGGAAGGAACTTTCTGTAAAAAGGAATAATTCAGCAAAGTTTGCAGCTAAATTTCGATTAGGTTTGGTTGCCCCAAAAATTCCCATAAAATCCAAAAAAAAATAGAGGAAAGTAACCAGAACAGTGTCTGAGCCTTGAGATGAGGTTCTAAGATCATAAAAATGTTCAATGAATTTTTTATTATTTTTAGCCGGATAGGGTTTTTGCCTAAAAATTAATTATTCCAGAGAAATGGGGACCTCAATGTTATGGATTGGGATTGGGAAAAATTAGTATAATATGTGAGGAAATTTATAAAATTATCTCAAGCCTAGGAGAAGGTTCAGAGATAGCAGAAAAAATTGTTGGAACCGGCTAATTACCGAATAATGCATTTTCAATCAGAAATTTATTCTAGGATTTCTAGATGTCCAAAAATCATAAAATTTTAATGGTAGCATACTGGAATATTTATAGAGCCCCGAAAAAAATTTAGGAATTTTTGGATAAGTATATAATTTTCTGGAATTTTTCCAATAATTTTAGCCGATAAGGGAGAAACTACCGGATGAAAGTAAGCCAGATAAAATCTCTAGGGCCCACAGTGAATGGCACCAGCCTTGCTTACTTGAGAGAGTGTATGGAAGTTTCAAGAATAGTCCAAAATATGCTAGAAAAGTTTCAAGCTCCAGTGTGAACGGAGCTAGTTGAAAAATTGACTTTTGGAATTTCCTTCTAGCCAAACATGGCCTTAGTTGGGACCTATAAATACAGCCCCTCTCCACCCCCATTTTGGCCATGCACTTTGGTCTCATAGCGAAGTTCTGGCAGTTTTGAAACCCAATCGTTCCACTTGGAATTTTAAGACGATTCAAGCTACACCGGTTAGAGGTATGTTCTAGTACCATTCTCCTTTCATTTTCTCATCTTTCTCCATGGTTTGGAGGCACTCCCAAGAGGGGGAGGTGTTGTCCAATTCATCCTAGCATGAGGGGGAGTTTTGAAATTGTTTTATGGTTTAAATCATTGAAAAAGGCTAGAACAAGGTATGTATGCTTGAGTCAACTTGAAATCACATGTATGGGGAATGGGTACATGTTTTGGCCTGACCATGTAGGGTGTGTTAGAGCTTGATTTTCATTGATCTAATGATTCCATTGTGTTCATAATATTGTTTTACCTAAGGATAGGTTATAAGAACACATGTGGAAGCATTAGATTGAAGAAAATATGGTGAGCCCTATTGTTGTGGGTGTTTCGGCCAAGGGATGTTTATGGGGTAGGATTGTGATTTTGATTGAATGGATATCATAGATGAATTCAGTGGTTAAAATTGTGTGGGATTAGCCTCTGAATTGTCTGATTGAACTGAGAAACCAAGATCTTGTTTGTAAAAGGGAATGGTCCTTGGTTAAGTGATATAGCATAACTGGCATTGCATTATACTGTTATTGGTTATGGATTCTATATGTTACTGAGGTTTCCCAAGAAACCTTACCATATCTAAAAAATGCAGGTAAATGTTCAGTGGGAGGTAAAGGCAAGGAAAGGATGTGATCATGTTATATTGTCTCCTGTATTGCGTTTGAAAACTGTTTGGATGACTGTATATATATACATATATCCTGAAATACTAGGAACTCTGGTTTGTTAATGTATGCTACTATGTTTCATGTTGTAAATGTGGGGATATGCTATGGTATAGCCGTTATGCTGCCAAAATTGCATGAACTTTGAGAGGAAAGAGAAATTGACATGATATTGTGATTGTGGTCAATTTGCACTTAGTTCTTGATTTTTTTTTATTTGTAAATTTGGGTTGGCTATATTTTAAGCGAATGATTGAATATGATCACGAGCTTTTGCATGCTAATAGAGTGTATTTTTAGCTGCAAATGGAGTGGTAGATCATATCATTTAGAGCTTTGCAAAGAAAGTTAAGTCTTCCCAAAGTTAGGCCAAAAATCAAGGAAAATAGAAAAATGACCAAATGAATAGTACTTTTTGATCATATGAACAGTACATTTTTTAGGTCTTGCACGTGCTTATTTCTATGAAATTGTGACTTGGCATTATTTTTCCCTTAAAGAGGAATGAAAGAGCTTTCTAACAAATTTGGAACCATCTCATTTTGATTTTTCTAGAATTAGTTATGATCTTTTAATATTGGTCGAAAATAATGATTGAGTGAATAGTAACCCGAGAAATTAAATTTTTATTTCTTGTTTTATCAACTTAAAGTCATAACTAATGGTTACAAGGGTCATAATAGAGTATGGTAACACATTAGAAAGTGGGGTGCGACAATCCAAGAGTCAATGAAGGAAACAATAGCAGGTCCTTAGTTGTCCAATTCCAAAAGCAGGAGTAGTAGTGACAAAAGCAATTGAGGCCTATAACACAAGGTTTCCAATGCAGAAATAAACCAAAACTATGCCTAAAATCAAGATCTAACAACTAAAGAAAATAAAAGCTAAAACCAGAAACTAAAAATTCTAGATAACAAGTAAAACAGAAGCTAACTAAAAAATAAAGAAATATACCTAAAGCTAAATTGTCTATAATGTAGGGTCCAAAAAAATTGCTTAGGAAACCTTAACTAGTAACGCTCCCCAGCAATAGTGCTACTTGAAGAAAGAGCTTATCGTACCACTCTTATCAAAATTACTAAGTTAAATACTATAGTGTAGTAGTTAACCTAGGTCAACTTCCTCAAGGAGTCAAAATGCAAGTTAATTTTCCCTAAAACAAACTGAATTGAACCTTAATTTAGCAAATTAATTGAATAACCAAGAATGCATATGAGTTTATGAAAATGCAATTACCTAAATCTATTTCTAAGCTAGCAAATGAGTTTAGTAAATATTAAACCAACAAGCACTTGAACAAAAAGCAGTGACTAAAAGGAATGGAGAAATCAATGAGAATAATTGGCTCCCTAGAGATCTTTGAATATTCCTCACCTTAAGATGAATTGGAGTCATTAACCACTTGAATTCTTAGGCATATGAACTAGCAACTAGCTAGTTTTGAAACCATAATCCACACAACTCGCATGAATTAAGGATTGCCTCTAAAATTCTATCAACAAGATGATAACAAGTGAATTGACAAATCTTTGACACTGACTAGCATCAAGAGTTGCCAAGATCTGCACATACTTTGCCTAATCAACTAGACCAAGCATAAACCATTAAGCTCATTGAATTTGACACATATTGCATTAACCAAATACAACTTCAATCAAATATGAGAATTATCACTATTTCATAAGGTTCATCACTCTCCGCAATCCAGCATTCATATATAGCCAATTCACACTAAAATCTAACTGCACAACTCATGCAAGTAGATTAAATGCTCATCAAAAAATAGAAGATTACAGAGATGGCAAATTGACTCACAAAATATGAGCAAGGCCGGATCCTTCGGCAATCTCTAGGAAAACCACTAAATCAACTACTCATTTGATGAAGACCAACCAAGACGATCTTCTTCCTACTCCCAACACTAGCTTCCATCATCATTCACAGACCTTAATCCTGGACCATCATCATCAACACCATTCACGATCACTCTCATCGTCACCTTCATCACCACTCCACCCTTCTCTATCCTCATCGACGACCTTCAATTTACTTTCATCATCCCTTTTGTCACATGTGAGAATTATGATTGCAACTCATCGCCTAGCACATCGTCCATCTCCATTCATCCCCAAATCAAGTCTCCGTCTACACCCATTCATCATTTGATCATCATCTCCTTCTCCATTTTCTCATCTTGATTCTCTCTTATTCTCCCAGCCTATAATCGCTAGGTGGATGATAACTCTCCGTAATTAGTGTATTTAAGGTATATTTTGAATATATTTGGAGAGTTATCTAAACAATTTTTGAAAAATTTATGGGAGATTATATTATTATAAGATCAAATCATTTTGGTCCATCATTTGTGGGATTTTATATGGATATCATATTTTGAATACAAAAATTAGAAATAGTTAAGTTTAGGATAAAAATAATAATTTACATTTTTTTGAAATAAAAAAAAAAGAAAGGAGTTATTTTGTTATAGTTTTCTTTCTTTTTCATATTTTATTTTGTTTATGTTATTATTTCAATCAGGATATGATTGTGACGTGGTTTGAGGGTGAATGATCATTATCAATGGGCTTAGAATTGTGTGATTGAGAAGGGAGGATGTGACAGCGTTTTGAAAAAAAGTAGAAGACCTAACAAAAAGCCGCAACACGCATAAGATGAAGCAGGCGCTATTTGCTGGGGAAGCAGCAGTAGGCACTATTCATCATCATCTTCACCACTAGTGTTGAAAAAAAAAACAAAGGGGAGATTAGAGGAAAAGCTGAGAGGCAGGTCTTCATCTTATTAATCAGATTTGGGGAGGAAACCATCCTCTTCTTCTCCACTGAACCAGAACACAAGAGAAAGGAAGGAGGAAGGACGGTGACAGTGGTTGCTGCAAGGACAAACTAGACAAGAGGACGCGATTGAGGGGGCTATAACTCCATTGTTCACTACCATCTTTGATGAACTTAATCTTCTTCATGGTGCTGAGAGCAAGAATCAGAAGAGAGGAGAGAGACTGAAGCTGGAGCTTAAAGACATACCAGTGTTTTGTTTCCCTTGTTTCTCATTTCCATTAAAACTGTTGGTTCGAGTTTGAATTTTATAGCTGGTCTGAGATGATTTTGAATTTACTGTGTAGTTAACTTGTTTTACAACCTAGAGAAACTATAAACTTATTGATTGATTAGACTTTATTTTTATTTATTAGTTATGTTTTAATATTAATTTTGGTTATTTAATCTTGGGTTTTTTAATCTACTTAATACTTTATCACCATTAGGTATGAATTTGAGTATTAGAATTTACCTTGACAAATGGAATTCTAATTAGGCTCTAAGATTAAATAATATAGAATTAGATTGTGATCTAATTTGGGATTAAGATAGATATATACCTAATGACTGTATATAATTGTTGAAGAATGTGTTCGAATGGTTTTGTCTCTTAGGTAATAATATTAGACATAACATTTTATATTTAAGAGAGAGTTGTAAGTGGACCGAAAGATACTTATAGCTATTAATACTCGATATTAACAAAATTAACATCAAGACTAATTAAATTAGTGGAAATAAAGTTTATTAAACTAGTAAGTGATTAGTAACTCTGTATTGACCTTTTAATATTTGTGGTAGTTAGTTTATTTTAATTTGATTTTAAATTTGATTTTCCCTTATTTGAATTCAACGTTAATTTACTCAAATTAATTGAAAATGTAAAATCAATACACAATTGTGTTTAGGTACCAAGTTCAGCATTATTGTGGGCAGTGCACAATTGTGGTTGTCACTAGAAGGAATGAGTTGGCATGCTTCTTGTCTTAGACCAAATGATATGATCTCATGCTTGTTGAATCTGCGAGTTGTAGTTTTAACAATAAGAGACCAGTGAATTGCTATCCAAATCTCTTATTTGGTTAAGTGAACTCCTATGCAGTAGATGGATTAGGAAGGTGAGGAGCATCTCCAGGGGAACAATCATCCATAATCAGTAGTCTATTATTCATTAACTTCATTCACACTACATTTTGCATATAAAAAAAGGACAAAAAATTACAAACAATAGCTTAGATTTTATTAATTTATGCTCCAAAAGAATTTCTGCAACTAGCTTAATTATTTAACTTAATTCATAGCTTATTAGATTGTTTAGGAACTTAACTAATTTCTTTAGGCTCCTTGTGGAAAATGACCTAAAATAGTTATCACTATACTATAGTTAGCTTAGAATTTCCTTGATACGAGTGGGACGACAAGCTCTTTCATCACTTGTAAAAGAGAAAGCAACCTGAAGAAAATGCCTATCAGCAAGACATTAAGAAGCGAAAGATGTGGAAAGGAGGTTAGTGAGCAGTAATTAAAAAGAATAGGGAGAATGATACCAAAGCCTCAATTAAAAAAATAATACTAAAAAGGTTTAATAACTTGTCAATAACAAATGAATGGGCAAATATTTACAAATGAATGAAATATCTTTGACAAGTTATAAAACTTTTCTTATATTATTTTTTTAATTGGGATCTAAGTGTTACTTTCGCAAAAGAAAATGATGTTTTTATTACTATTTTTAAGTTGATAATATATTTAACTTTGATATGGATATCCATGTATAGTTGATGAGTAGGTAGCACATATCTATTTCTTTAAAAAAAATTATATTAAAATATCTTGAATATATTGGATTATAAAATTAACATTCGTTTATATTAATAGTGATATCTATTTATTGTGGTTATTTTTAAAATGAAGGCATAGCAGTCATCTCATGCATTTAAAATTATTTTATGCTTAATCTCTTGCCAATTAATTATGAAAAATTTCTCTCCATTTTTTTCCAAATAATATATTTCTCTCATACATCAGTTTTATTTCTTAAAAATATTTGTATTTAGTATTGCCGCTAAATTTTTTATCAATAATAATCAGGTGCTAAGGCGCTAAGAGGCGATATTTAGGGCTGACACTTTATACATAATTTTTGGAAATGTGAATAAAATATGCCTTGATGTACAAGATGCAATTATATATGTGTGTGTGTCTTGGGGACCAATTAAAATATCCCGACACACACGTTCCATATAGTTGCTTTGCACTGATGAAAGTTGCCTATAATTTTATAATATCAACTGCAAATTAATTTAATACACGTAAAATCGTTGATCATATCATCATATATATGAAGAGGTACCAATTCGTTAACAAAATTTACTTTTAATAAAGTGTATTCCCATTGATTAAATTATAGTAAGCGCCAGAATGGCTTCTGAAAAGATATAATGGGGGAAAAAACAACGAAGACTTGACGCAACTAATGGAAGAAGAAGAATATGCACATCATTATGCAAAGACCATATATGTTGTTAGTCCAGTTGGTGTTACATGTGCCCGCCTTACGCGACAACAAGCCTTATTTATCTTATTATGAGTTGGCCATATGGATCAATTGTAAAGAGCTATTGTAATGAATAACTTTATTGAGTGATTTCTCTCACAGTCATCTCATCTGGTTTAGAAGACCCCTTATTGTTTGATCTATGTACCTTCTTCATTGTCACATCTAATGTCATTCTTTAAATATGAATTTTTGAACCACCCAAACAATTTAGGGTTATTGTGCATATTTGTCTCAAAAGTTTTTACTGAGCCCCAAAAAATTGTTTAGGTTTAATGTCACCTTAAAAGCTTTAAAACGTAATAATGTTGCCCTATACCATTAAAAAAACAAATGTTGAAGATTAAAAATTTGACATTAACTGCTAACTTTTTAACATAATAAGACAATATTGCTATAATTTAAAACTTCGGGGTGACATTCAACCTGAAATCTTTCAAGATAACATTGCCCCCGGAAACATTCAAGGCAAATTTTCTTCTTAACCCAATGATTTATTATCATTTTCTCTTAAATAACTACCATCACTACTGTCATGCGAATATAATGTGAACTTACAAGTGTTCTGATATTAACCTAAAGGTGTTTAAATTTTGATAGGTAACTTTCTTTCAGTTCGTCGTTTACTTAAAATCCACATATTGACTTGTGAACAAAGAGGATATATAAGAAGGCAGACTTGGTCTTGACTCTTGAGGATGTCATGCCTCCATGAAATTTACAAGAAAACTATATATATATATATATATATAAATGTTTAGTTGATCGTTTTTTCACACGAATATCTCGATATTTTCTATGTGATAAGTTATTATGACTTGATATTTTTATAAATTAATCTTATTACATTCCCATAGGCTATACTCTTTCTGAGAACTTTAATCTCCATAGTTTCAAACGGGTTAGTTAGTCGTTAGGTAAGATCCTGTTTCCTGAGCAGTAACATTAGAGCTTACACTATACGCACATTTCAAAATTCTATATAGTTTTATTATATATTTAATAGATGCTTTTCATAATATATTCATTTCACATTTAATAGTCGGTATTAATTGTTAATCCTTTTTTTTTCACTCTAAAGAACTCATACGCTCGTAATATTCATGAAAGGCTAAAATCGCAGCCTCTTAATTAAATTGATTTAATTAAAGAGGTACTTAGTGTCTGATCAGTTAATGTTGATTTTTAATTAGTGTATCAAACTTCAATATTGAACTCTCCTCCCAATAGTTTTCTTCTTATGGAGCACACTATATTACCCACTAGTATATGAAATTTTTACGAATATTTATTTGCCTTAATAACAAACTTGACAAAATTTCATGAAAAATTATGGTGTGATTTTCAAAGATACCCTTAATTAAATTTGACAGAATACAATTTCTCGACTAATTTTATAACTGATTCGACTAAAATTAAGCTTTATATAAAAATGATCAGAGGAATATATACTTCTATGATACGTTATGTATGATTTTTTTGTTATGCATATGATTTTTTTTTTTCTATTTAGAATTCAGAATATGTAAAGTTCAACACAAATCAATTCATCATCGATCAGCATGATGTAATGGTTTTGTAAACCAGAAATTATAGTTTCTAAAATACTCTCAATGTATTTTCCGAAATATTTTTAAGGAAAATAAGTTTTTGTAATTTATATCGCAATTTATTTTAATTCATATAGTTAAAATTTTGTAAAAGCAACTATATACTTTTAGAGCGTTGCTACTATACCAAGTTAATTTTTAGTCCCTAAATTGATCTTATTTTTTTTTCAAATTAATTTACTTAACATATAAATTGATATATATATATATATATATATAATCTAATAATGCACATAAGTATTTGAGAGAAATCCATAGTAAATTCTATAATTAAGTCATTTATTTAGTTTCTTTAATCTCCTCTTTATCAACTAGATCTTATATTAATGACTGAAAGTAGTAAAAAAAAATGAAGTTGGTGCAACTAATAATGAAAGACAAAGGATATGCCCATCATTAAATAAAGACCATATATGTTGTTAGTCCAGTTGTTGTTATATGTGCCCACCGTACATGCAACGACAACGAAAAGACCTAATTATCTCATTCAGGGTTGGTTATATAGATTGTACGAAGCTATTGAGCTAAATAACTTTATTGGATCCGGTTTAGAAGACTCATTGCTGCCTGATCTCCCTACCCTCCTTATTGTCACACACTACAAAAAAATAATGGATTAACATGAAATTGAACAATTCCGTCACAAAAAATACCTTCACTAATTAATTAGCAACGGATTATGTCATTAAGTCAATTTAGCAATAGAATTCCGTCATTAAATTATGTCACTAATCCACTTTTTTTTTTTGTAGTGACATCTAATGACATGCTTCAAATGTTTCTAAACTAACTAAGACAATTTCTTATCCTTTTTGCTTCAATAATAGTTGGCGATCGCTCCAACTATTTTACGTGTATTAACAAGTGTAGATTTTATAATTAAATAGGTATATATTTTGATATATATTTGATTAGATTTGTTAATATTATACCTATTTAATTAAGTTTTATATATATTTCTGTTATTAATTAATTATATAATAAAGATAATTTTAGTATAAAATCTTCTCATATCTTATATTTATTATGCATGAGATATATCGACATATAAGGTGGATAAAAGGGATTAAAAAGAAAGTGGACCCTACACGTAGAAAAGCAAGAAATCAGCTGCGGAGATTTGGTGGAGGAGATGTACAAAATGGACAAATAATTAGTATGGCCCCACGATAAATTGAAGGGGAAAAAAAGATATTCTTTTTGGATTGGATTTTTTTACCAGACGTGAAGATATCCTGATGCGAAAAAGCAATGAATAATAGACCCTAATATCTAAGTATATTATAAAAGGAGAGAGTGTGCGCGCTGAAGAGAGGAGGAAGGAGAGGGCGCCGATTGAAAACTCGCACAGCAGCAGAGAAAGAACGCGAGACGGATCTTTATATATATGAAGCTTGTTCTAACTTGAATTACAAAACTCTTCACACGTTTTTAAGCTTCTATCTGTGATCTGCCTTATCCCCTCCTCACCCATAGCCTTTTTTCTTTTCTTTTGTTGAGATTTAACGATTAGATAATAAGAGAGTAAGTCTCACGCAGCAATAAGATTGTTGCCATGAAACTTACAGGTCACAAATTCAAATCTTGCAAGCAGTCTATTCAATTATGGATATAAGGCTATGTACGTCTGTTCATGAGTCTTGTGCATTGATCTACCCTTTTATTTAATTATTAGATAATGGAAGGTGAGTCTAGGAGTACCATAAAGATTGTTGTCATGTGATTAAGACGTCACGCACGGGTTCAAATTCTGGAAATAGGCTTTTTCCTTGTAAGGGAAATGCCACATGAATCTGACCCTCCTCAGTCCCCACATGATGGAGCCTGGTGCATTATGACTTTTCTTTTTTTCTTTTAGTCATGTGTGGCTTATTCTTTTCTTGATCTATGATAGTTATGAACTGATTCTTGGATTAAAGTATGTTGAATCTTTTATATGAGTTTTAATATTAGTTTTGTTTATTTAATCTTGATTTATTTGTCTCTATTTAATGCCGATCACTATTAAATAGTAATTTGGGGAATTTAGATTAACTTTGGGATATGGATCTTTATTGGACCATAAGATTAAATAATGTGGGATTAAAATTTATTCTAATTTGCCATTAGGATAGAAATATATCTCTTGTACCCATATAGTCATATTAGAGTGATTTAGGAATTTATTGCCTCTTGAATAAATTTATTAGGAATAACAATTTACATAAAGAAAGTGATATAATTGATCGGGGAATATTTATATCCATTAATACTCTAGACTAATATTTTAATATTAATTCCATCTAATTGGTAAAAGATATACTTTAAAACTTGAAGAAGGGTTAGTCACTCTAAATTGTGTTATCATCTGAATTCTTTAAAGCTCTAATTTTAGTAATTTTTCTTTTTATTAGAAACTCTCTTGAATCATCTTTATTTGATTTGCTTAACTTAAAGGAAAATAGGAATTTTAGTGCCTAATTATTAGTTTAATTGAGTCTCTGTGAGACAACTTTGATTTACCATTTTTCTATTTTATGATATGTATACTTGCAGTGCTTAATTAAATTTTGGTAGCATTATAAACCTAATGAAATCTCTAAAAAATGTATGGAATTAAATGGTAAAAATGTGATTTATCAATTCCTCACACTTAAGCTTTGGCATTATGGGACAAATATTTACACATAGGCAGTGTCAATCAATGATCAATGATAACATAGGCTATCCAAAATGCATAGATATCATTTAGTGCATTGAAATGAATCTCCTATCATAATTCATAGTTGAGTCATCTAGCTTACAATCCCACCACTCACTGCTGTGAATTGCTTAAGACTTGGTCAAGTTACCAAGAGAATTACTATAAGGCTCAAAAGGGGTGACAAATGGGATGATATGATATAATGGCTTGTGTATAGGATATAGGGTTAAACATGAATGCCTCTATCCTTTACATGAAAATTCAAATGCATATGGCCTCAAGTGAGAGATAACTAAGTTCTAGAGAAATGCAAATACATGAAGTCTCACAAAGCTTTGAACATATGTAGAAGGCTCAACTCCTCACAATAGGGTCTTCCTAGAGCTATACAAATGGTAACAAGACCAATTCTTAAGTTACACCTAGCAAAGCCAGTTTCCCAAGCTCACTAGGTTTATCTCTCATGATAAATTCAAGAAGATACATCTCTTAATACTAGTTTCTATCTATGATTTTGTAGTAATCATGTTTCCAATAATCATGCACAAAAATTTTAAAAACAGCCCTGAAAATGCTAAGCATAAAGTGCTTATCATAGACAAGCACAATGACTTATATGCATGCATAAATTAATAATGAACACATCCTCCCCCATACTAAGATTCTGTAATGCCCTCATTGCAACCTAGAGAATCAATATATAATAGAAAGACAAAGTTTCACAAGGCACGTAGGAGAAAGATACAAAAATCATGCTAAGGTCATATATGGGTAACTGAAGGACTAAGAGAGATCAAGAGAGAAATGTGCATGTAATGAGTCTAGGATGAGCCTCTATTTATTCCTAAAAAAGAAAAGAAAATCCTAAGTCTTCTACACTACTGGAATTATCCCCCCCACACTTATGTCATGCCACAAATCCACAATAATATGTATCAAAGCAATTCATAAGGTAAGTGAAGGAAATGAACGACCTGGTAAATTATGAAGGCTTGAAGTTCTCCTTGAAGAACTTGAGAGATTGGCTCATCATATCAATGTAGTGGGCAAGCCTTTCTTTGGAGCTATCATGTACAGCGTGAGAATCAAGAGTGACAATAGCAGCCTAGGAAGAAACATGATCAGGACTCTCATGAAACTCCTTCTTACATTGTTGGTATGCCACTTGAGATGGCAATTGAATCACTAATTTCAACTTAGAATGAGGAAGGCTCAAGTATTCTGACGACAAGCAAGGATCCACAAACTCAAGTTGAGGCTTGCAGGATGTAGCCATGTGGGAAACCGTAGAATCAGTGGCAACCCCTTTCTTCCTCCTTTTCTTAGAAACACTCTTCATTGACATGCAAGGGAATGTGTCACTCTTCTTACAAGCCATATCATCAACAATATCTTGGTTCGCAAGCATTTCTTACATAATTTCATCTTCACTACTAGAAAGCCATGAAATATCATCATGAGGCTCCATAAAGAAATTAGAGCATAAAGAATATGGGGAAGAAAACCCATGGGAGGTGGTAGTGGACACAAGCACATTATCATCATTCTTCTTCTCATCAATCAAGGCTAGTGCATAGTTAGTAGCAACCTCCTCCTCAATGGAATCAATGTGGTTCACATCTAGTAGGGAATAATTTTCAAATGGTTGTTTTATAGATTCATAAACATTGAATTAGATAACATGACCTCTTACTTGCATAGAAATGAAACCATCTTTTAAGCTCACAATAGTCTTAGCTGTCTGCAAGAAAGGTCTTCCCAGAATAAGAGGTAAATCAACATTTTGATTCAATATATCTATCACATAGAAATCAATTGGAAATACCAAGCTTTTCACTTTAACCATCACATCTTCAAGCAACCTAATAGGTTCTCTCACAGTTTGATCAGCTAAAGGAATTTTCATGGTAGTCTTAAGCAATGCAGTACAAGGAACATCGAAGGATCCTGGATTAGTACACTTCATAGCAAGTTGAGCCTGAAATATGTTAGTGCAAGCCAATCACCCAAGACGGGGGTTGAATTGGGTGATATTAAAAAAATTAACAAATTAACACTTGATAAGAGAAAGTAGAACTTAAGTCACCAGATGAAGATACAAGATTTATACTGGTTCGGTCTAAACCTTGACCTACGTCTAGTCCTTGGAATTACTTCCAAGTTTATCCACTATCTTCCAAGATTAACCGGCTCTTGGTAGCACTACACAATCATGT
>JBAGKO010172375.1:0-17911 GCA_037177275.1 Acacia concinna | reverse complement strand
TGATCATCCTTGTGGCGTCTTCCAACACTTCGGGTCCTTGTTCGTTCGTGTTCAAGGGTTCAAGTGGATCATCAATCTTTGTTTAGCATTCTTGGGGTAAGCATATTCAATTGATTGTGGGTTTGTGGGATCTTTCCCTTATGGGTTCGCATCAATTTGTTGACTAACTTGCTCTTGGTTAGTATAAGTATTACTAGAGTGCCATCTGGTTAAATTCTAATAGGATTTTTTTCTTCAATCTTTTCAAATTCATAATTAATTGTACAAATGTCCAATTGATATCATTCCAAAGGCTATATATGACCCATATCCAGTCTAGTTTCAGGGGCAAATATAGCCATAACACTTCTAGATGCATATCAATACATTATCCTACTCAATTGATCACTACCCCATAATTCATCAGTTTTTCTAGACCAAACTTCAAAAATGTAGAACTCCCAACATATATATCCAAATGACACAGATGATATATCAAATTGAAGCTTGACATGTTTAATTTTAGACAACTTAGACTTGGTAAAAATGATACACAACCAAATTGACACTGATCTCATTCCACTGATTAAGTATTTACAAAGTCTACCAATTCCAAAATTTGAGACATTACATTACTAGGCATTGTTCATAAGGCGAGCATAAAAAAGTTTAGAATGGTACTGATATATAGTGCTTAACAACTTGGCTAAAATTGGACTCAGTCTTTCGTGTCCACCTCTTCATCCCTTACAACCACTTTCTTCAGTTGAATAAATTTCAATATTTTAGAAAGGGTGAGATTCATACGAACCTCAGTAGCAGCTCTTAAATCAATCAAAATTATATGAAAGTTATATATGCAGTGCACCATATAATGCAACAGAGGTAAATATATGCCACAACATCTCAAGTCATATCTGCCTAAGGTTCACACTATACCGTGGACTCATGTGCATCTCCTGCATATGGATCATGTGTCTTAGTACCGTAGCTATTACATCAGGTACAATGTCCTAGCACCTCAGTTGGAGGGGCTCAAACCACAACTAGGTACTTCTCATATCACCAAACACAACACAACAGAGAACATACAAATAATCATAACATAGTATGGAAGATAGAATTACTACTTGGAGTCTTTTCCGATTTGCTTGTCCTTTCTCTAATCAATCTTTCAATCTACCTGGGCAAAGGTCAAATCCTAAAATGCCAAATATATAACAAATGACTTCTTACTCATTCAATCTTCATTTCTAAACTCATATCATTAATTATTTTCATCCAAAATGTATAACAACAAAATTGGCCTTAGGGGTACCAGTCTACTTCCTTTTCTACCCGCTGTACTTATATTGCTCCAAAAATTATGACCCGACTAACCCTACACAATTTTACATGTAGAATCCATTTTTGCCCTTAGGTTAAAATTCAACTCCTTTCCCAAGAAATATGGCCAAACCAAAACTCTTAGGGTTTCTTGACCAAAATTGTCATTTTTAATCCTAATGCTTACAAAATAATTTCCCCATCGTTACCCCCACACAATTTTTCATCCTAAACCCATTGGAAGCATATAAACCATAAAAAATCTAGCTCTATCATAGTCAAATAGATCTGACTGAATAGCAGGGGAAAAATGGATTCTCAAAGTCTCTCTCAACAAAGCACCCTTATTACAGCTTAAATCACTTTTTTAGCCCATTAACCACACACCCTACATGATCAATCAAAACTTGGGTAGCACATTCCCTTAGGGTTCATGCTTCCTAAAATACAAAACAAGTCCAAATCAAACTAATAAACTACAACAACCACTAACAATTAACACAAATCAACAAGAAGAGAAAGGTTCAAATGTCAAACCCCTTATTTATTTCAACATTTACTAGAGTAATTAGGCACAGTTCAAATGGCAAGTAGAGATAGCATGCATAGTACTGGTATATAGTGTTTAAGCAAAATATAGGCATCCCACAAGATTATACAGAATCTTTACAAAGTTTTCGAGCTACAAAATAGCAGATGTCCACTGCCAACCCTAACGCAGGATCACAACACAACAAAGCTGGTATTTGCTTGTTCCTTTAGGTCTCACCATCTTTATGTTTTACTACAAGAGTATAGAGAAGGGGTAAATTCCATATAACCATAAGGGCATACTTGCATTTTCCCAAAATCATTTACATTACTTATTAACATACCTAGTGACTTCCTAAGGGGTCACTCATCCCAACTCTTCCTTGGGTCAAGTACGCTTAATTGCCATGTAGCAGTGCAAAATACGAATACTCTTCCAATCACTTTTGGACATCAATACCTTAGGACTGCTCTTGACCACATGTGAAGTGACTCAAGGTGATATATACTAGGTACTGGCCATATATCAGTACTAGATTGATTATATTACTAACACATACTTGGTAATAGGCCCCATGAACTCCAAAAGATTGTCATATGAGCTCCGATCCATGACTTCCTTCTTCTATTCCTTACTTTATAACTGTATTTAGGGTATTGGTACTATCTAGGCTTTCGAGATTGTAATATAGCCCATATCCATTCGTAGTAGATCAATATCCCCCATTACTAAGCTACACACTATCACTATCTAGGATGAGGCTTGATCACCACCCCTCATTGGACCTACTTTCTTGGGGCCAACATTGTCATGACACCATCCCTGGTATGATAACTAAATACTTGCTTTCCTTCAGGTATCTACCGATCCTTTAAGGCTAGTTCATTGAAGAGGGTGATTCTCTCCTTTGTGGCCTCTTTTACTAAATACCTAAGACCATATCAATACACTATCCACTTCAATATGACGCAGATACTGTTACTTCCAGAATTGCGGAGTAATTAGGCGCAATTTTAAATGGATAGCATAAATAGCAAAATATGTATTGATATATACAGTGCTTAGGTATAATACAGGTATGCCACATGATTATATAGAATCTTTATAGGTTTTAGAGCTATGACAAAGTCTAAACAAAACAGCAAATGTCCACTGCCAACTCTAGCACATGTTGACATCACATCAAAGAAGCTCGGGGAGAGTCTATGATGTTAGTTGTTGCTCTATTTGGTAGCTTATCATAATATGGAGGGAAACAGAAATTCAAGAAGGAGATCTCAGAGCTAATTGAAAAGAAAAGAAGGGTTTGGCACTTAACATAGTCAAGGAAGATGACCCATATGAAGATGACAAAATTGATGCTAAAGAAATGGGCTTGATTGTGGGAAATTCAAGAAGTTCCATTGAAAGGGGAGAAGGCATCATAAAGTTTCAAAATGGAGGTCCTAGCCACAATGATAGAGGTACAAGTGGCGTCTTCCATGGTGTCCAACAAAGCATCAAAATTGGCATCCAAGGTGACAACAAAGTACTACATGGCATCTTTCGTGGCATTCATAGTGAATAATAAACTAATGATGTCATCTAGTTTGAGGCCCAACAAGCCCTCCAACGTTTTCAAGGAGACCAATGAGTCTTGAAAATACTTACAAGGAGGCAAACATGGATCGTTGCTTGGATGATGACACATAGAGTTAAGTATGTGGCTCATGATGTGACATGTGACAAGGCACCTCCAAAGCCCACTGTGGCATGAGCACCATTCTTTCATACATACCTGGATCTTAAGTAAGACAAAATCACGTTGTAAGAGCCCAAAAGGAGCATTTGGATTTAGTTCCCTCATTTCTAAAGGCCCAATACAATTATATGTGCATGAAAGAGTCCAATGGAGTTTCAATTGTTCAAATCGGGGCCTGAATGCATCATGTAATGGACAATGTGAGTTCCAGAATGTGATTCAACCATATTCAAGCCCAAATGGATGTCTAAATAGCCCATACATGGTTATAAACATGAATAGTACCATGAAGATCCATTTGAAAGGTCCAAGAAGCTTCAAGAATCAATATTGGTCTAATATGGAGTTAATGAGGATTCTATTTGTTTTAATTGGTTTCCTATTTTATAGTTTCCTATTTTGTATTGATTGCTTATTTAAGGCAAATACTTGCTTTTTATATTCCATCAATTAGTAGAGTCAAATAAGATCCATCTCATTAATGATGTGATCATCTAGGTAGGGTGTGTCATCTAGATTATCTTATCTTGGCTAACAAGTTAGAATATATTGGGCTTTTGGGCTTATTTTGGTTCTTTCTATTTTTATTGTTTTTTCGCACCTATTTTTGGTATATTTTATTTAGTTAGTGTTTTAGGCTCAAATATATTGGGCTTTTGGGCTTAGATTATCAACTAGGGTTTTCATATTAGGGTTTTTCAAGGGTCTTAGCTTATAAATACTCTATTATGTAATATATTAAAGAAGGACATAATGATATGATAAGAACTTTATTCTTGGAGAATTTTATTTCTCTTGTGTGTGGACTTTGCTCGCATCCCATATTCGTGAGAATACTAGCTAGGGTTGTAAGAGGTATGTTCTCTTAAGGTCCTACCTCCGATCATCCATCTAGTTCGTGTTTCTAAACTTGTTTATAGCTGGTCCATCCCCCCGTATCACACAAGAAAGAAAAAGAACCAATCATATGCTATGAGTGTAGCAAGCTCAAACACATCAAAGCCGAATGTCCTAATCTCTCCAAGAACAAAAAGAACTTAATTTGGAAAGAAGGCGTACATCACTTCAATATGGGGAGATAGTTCATTAGACCAAAAGAAAGTGAAACAGAAGAAGAAGCAAATATTTTCCTAATAGCATGATGAAGAATCAAAGATAGAAGAGGTATGTTTAAATATCCAAAGGAAATAAATGGTACATTGATAGTGGATGCTCTAGATATATGACAGGTGACAAAAGTTAGTTTGTCATACTTGAGCCCAAGAATGGAGGCAAAAGTCAGCTTTGGTGGAAACTAATGTGGAATAATTGTTGGCATTGGCGAGGTCAGCAAAACAAGTAGAGCTCGAGTCAAAGATGCCTATCATGTCAAAGGTAGAGCCAGAACTTCTTCAGCGTGAGTTAAAGTGAAAACAAGTATAATTAGATTATATTTGATTAAGAGGAGTGTGTAATTGTCAACAAGAAGGATCGTCTATTGAGAAAGAAAATCTCAACATCATGTTAAGAGC
Source organism: Acacia concinna (assembly GCA_037177275.1). Lineage (NCBI taxonomy): Eukaryota > Viridiplantae > Streptophyta > Magnoliopsida > Fabales > Fabaceae > Acacia > Acacia concinna. The sequence continues at coordinate 12,822 of JBAGKO010172375.1, read as the reverse complement.
TCCAAGGGATGATAATTGTTATACTCATGATATCGATGCTAATTCTACTAAAAAATTATTTTGTTAGTTAATTTGAGGAAAGTTGGCTTTGGCATAAAAGATTGGCTCACGTAAACATGAAACAACTTAGCAAGCTTGTTAAGAAAGATCTAGTTCCGGGTCTTCCAAAACTAAATTTCAATGAAAAAAGAAATTTGTGACTCATGTCAGATGGAAAAACAAATTGGATCTTCCTTGAAGTTGGAAAATCAAATTTTTACTGAAAAACCCTACAACTTCTTTACATGGACTTGATTAGTCTGGCCAGAGTTAAAAGTATAAGTGGTAATCTTTACACTCTTATCATAGTTGATGATTTTTCAAGGTTGACAAGGACAATAATTCTACCATCCAACGTTAAAACCTTTGATGAATTTATTATTTTTGCCAAAAAGGTCTAGAATGAGAAAGATAGCTCTATTGTTTCTATTAGAACATATTATGGTGGAGAATTTGTCAATCAAGTCGTTGGAGATTGTAGTGAAGAGCATGGAATAGATCTTAATTTCTTTACACTAAGGATGATGCGAACCCACAAGGGAAAGATCCCACGAACCCACAATCAATCGAATATGCTTACCCTAAGAACGGTAAACAAGGATCGATGATCCACTTGAACCCTTGAACACGAACGAACAAGGACCCAAAGTATTGGAAGACACACAAGGATGATCAAGCCTTGATAAGTCAGTTAGTTCTCAAAAGAACCCTAGAGAGAATCCTCTCTCAAGAACACAAGTGCAGAATTGCAACCTTGTTAAATTCCAAATCTCAAAATGTCTCTACAATGGAGGTTTTACAGGTATTAATTAGTAGGCAACATCCAAATCTAACCTAATTGGAAACCTTGAAATTTGAAATTACACACCAAATTGGAAAAAGTAAAATTACATATTAATACTAATTTGAATTCAAATTAATTTCCAAATTGGAAACCAAAAATCAAATTCCATAATTAATATTAATTTGAATTCAAATTTAATTTCCAAATTGGAAACCCATGTGTAGCTCTTGGTCTTCTCTTTAATTTAATGCCTCCAAGCCCAAAACTTGATCATCAGCTCCATCTTCAGCCCAAATGAAACTAGTGACGTTTTCTGCCTTTTGTCCACATTTGGTCCAATTGCTATTGCTTTGTCCATGTCTCTTGCACCAGTCCATTTAATGCTTCCTTGATTCTTTTGCATCTTGCTCTCATGATTGGACTACTTGAAAGGTGCAAAGCATCACTTGGATTTGAATGTATATCATGTTGGATCGAATCAAAGGACTCCTTAGCAAAATGGAGTGGTGGAGAGAAAGAATATAATGCTCACCGAGATTGCTAGAGCAATTAAATGGTCACTCCAATTACATGCTGATCATTTTAAAGATTTGGCTGATGCAATTGAAGGGGAGTTCAGTGAGAATTTGTAAAATGCTAGAGAACATGAAGAGCGATGTAGTGAAGCCTTTGTACAAGATTTGTATTGAGTTCACAGTGTTATCTGCAGTGTTAAACTTGTACAACTGGAAAGTAAGATATGAGTTGAGTGATGCATGTTTTACAGAGCTGATTGTGCTTTTGAGAAGAGTGTTGCTGATGGGAAACAAGGAATGATCACCATTGGCTTGAGTTATGAGAAGATTCACACTTACCCCAATGATTATATTATATCATGCAAAGAATATAAATTGTTAGCTAAGTGTTCCTTGTGCTCAACATTAGTCTACCAAGCTAATGGAAAGAGTCTAACGAAGGCGTAATGGTATTTGCCAATTATCCCTATATATAAACACTTGTACAACAATGCAATTGATGCAAAAGAAATTTGTTGGCATGTGGAGGATTGAAGATGACATTCTTTTGACTTTGTAGAATAGAAGAGGTTTTGACTTTTAGTACTTGAATTTGCTGAAAAACCAAGAAACCTCTGCCTAGCATTAGCCTCTAACAAGATGAACCCATTTGGGATGTGGAGTAGTATCACAGTATATGGCACGTGATGTTGTTTATCTATAACCTCCCTCCATAGATCGTGATTAAATGGAAGTACATTATGTTGTCTATTTGAATCTTAGGGCGGCCAAGGCAATTGGGCAATGACATATATGTATACCTGCCACCACTAATTGAAGATTTGAAGGAGCTATGGGACAAAAGGAAGCTTGTATATGATGCCAATGAGAAAGCATTGTTTAAATTGAAGGCAATCAAAGAGGGGGGACTTGGTTCATAATTGTAATGAAAAAGAACATTACCATTAAGTCAAGAAAAAGAAAACGGGACACTTGATCTAAGTATATGCAATATATATGTATTGCATTAGTTCATATATTCTTTTGTATATATGTATTATATTCATTCATATTTCTTTTATTTTTTCACTCTTGATGATGTATTACTACACACACACACACACACAAAATCAATGATATAATAATGATCATATATATAATTAGCTTGTGGTGATACATATGTATGTTTATGATCATCAATATAATTGATGTTTATTTTAGCCAAAAATAAATCTACTGGCTATATGATATATATAGCTACTTGATATCGTTTATGTTTTATTGCATATGAACCCATGAGGCTAATTGAAAGTGCCTCTGTGATGTATAAAATTTTGGCAAGAATATATGGCTGTTGTTGACAAAACTGTCATATATGAGAGAATATTATGGCTACAATTTATGACGGTGGTTTTATTAACAACTATCATATATAAGATAAAATATATGGTGGATAAATTTAAAAAGCTGTTATATATCTAAACAAAGATATGGCAGTGTTTAACTACCATATATACATATATGGAGTTAAAATATATGGCCATTGGAAATCACCATATATGGAACCATCATATAATTACAAATCTGTAGTAGTGATTATCTTAATAATTAAATACAATTAAGCATGTGCAAGACCATATATGGGCCCTCATTTTCATACAAAATCTGATCTATAAAGAGAGTGAGAGAGCTTGAGAAAGTGAAAGGGAGCACAAGAAAGAAGGAGGAGCTCAGAGCTGATTTCGTCTAGACCTTATTTGGCTATAATAGAGCTGGATTTTGTAACACCTCCTTTCTAGGCCATTTATCCTTCCATATTATGGTCATTTAAACTACTAGTTATGACTTTAAGTCGGAAAAACAAAGGTTGAAAGTTTCTTCTTATTGCTATACTATTCATACGGCCCTTATTTTTTACCAACTTTGAAAAGTCGTAACTAATTCTAGAAAAAATGAAATGAGGTGGTTCTAAGTTTCTGAGAAAGCTATTTCCCTCCTCTATGGAAGAAAAATAATCCCATCTCATGATTGCATGACATCATAAGTGAGCACCCTCTCAAAGTTGTACTATTCATATGGTCACTTCTGCACTATTTATTTGGTCATTTTTCATTTTCCCTTAATTTTTGTCTTGTTTTTGGGAAGGTATAACTTTTCCTATAAATCTCCAAATGACATAATCTACCACTCCGTTTGCAGCAAAAAATACCCTCTATTAGCATGCAAAGGCTCATGGACATATTTATCCATTTGCTTAAATCATAGCCATCCCAATTTCTTAGCCCATTAGGCCAAAAGTCATGCATTAAGTAACCATAAAGTGCAACCACACCATACCTTTTTCACGCCTTTTCCTCTCATTTCATATATGCCATGATTCAACATACTAAACTTTAACATAACATCATAGCATTGTCATTTACATTGTGGCATATAACGTAGCATAACAAATCTATGTAATAACATTTACAATTAGTCAGAAATAACACAAGAAGCATAGCATAATCATGCTAAATTCCTTTCCTTGCCCGTGCCTATCGATGTACCTTCACCTATATTATGAGAAGGGTAAGATTTCTAGGAAAATCTTAGTAGTAGAATCAATCAACAATCATAACATTATAATGCAATATAAGTCATGCTACATGTTTACTCTCTCTGTTGGTGCCCTCCCCCGACACATCTGTGTATAGGGAGCATGCATGTGACTCAATCTCAACACATAGCCAAGGAACATATCGACGAGTTTCATACATTTCATCTCATAAACTTACATGCTACTTTAACCACAATATAGTAAACAAGCACGATAAAACAAAAGTAGAATAAACTTAAGGTCAGAGATTCTAGCTACCCCTTTTCCTACAGTTTAGGCTCTGTCCCTTAGCTTTTTGTGCCTCTCTGCAAAGATCTCCTTGAATGGCTATACATATAACAATGTAAAGACATTAATGTATGTCACAATGCCTTAACTTTGGATCCTTCCTCTTACATTTAAGGTTTTGGTTCCACACTTCCATTAACTAATCTTATATAGGCCAATTGTACATAATTTTGGCCAAGGAATTCATTTGTGAACTCCATTTAATCAAATTCACACTCCTCCCCCATTATACCCTATTGGCAAAAACTACTCAGGCAAGGTACTAAGTGATTTTCTCAATCTCATACTTCCACGTGTGTTCTTACAATATATTTAAAGTAAAACATTATTCTGAATACAATGGGATCATCAAACTAATGAAAATCAACCTCTAATCACATGTATATATAGGTCTGGCCAAAATCCACCTTCCTCACATAAGATGAAAGTTTCAATCAATTCAAGCTTACACACCTTAGGGCCATTCCAAAATCATCTAGATCATAAAACAACTCCAAACTCCCTTCCTATAGCTTTGGCTGAAACATGGGCAGTCCCCATGGCCTTATAATAGCCTCCAAAACCACAAAAAAGAAAGGAGAATTAGATGAAATATAGGTTAGAATTTACCTAGATTGACTACCGAATCGGTGTAGCTTGAATCCCCTTCTTTTCCTCTTGATTTGATCAAGTTTTGAAAAGGCCAAAACCTCCCCAAGGGTTCTCTCTTGTTCGACTAGGGGGGATGAGGATCTATTTATATCAATTTTATGGACATAGTTGACATTTTGGAATTGTTAAAAAGTCATGTGTTCACATTATGGTTGAACCCTAACGTGACAAGTGTCCCATACTCTATAAATCTCTTGAATTCTCACCATTTTTCCTCAAAATTTCATGCCCCATTTGTCCATAAGATATCCCAGCCTTATATTGGCCTATTTTTGTTTGGCAATTTTCCATCTTACTTATTAAAATTCCACCAGCACCCGAAAAATTATCTACTTAGAGAATTATTCTCAAAATTTTCAAATAATTCCCTAAATATTCCAAGAGCTTCCCTATACAATTTCAAAATTTTTCTCCACCTAGAACTTCTAGAATTAATTTTTCTCCTAAATTAACCTTCTACTGGAAATATTCTATTCCGGTGATTTTACAGCTTTCTCTGAACCTCCTTCTGGGCTCGGGATCATTTTGTAAATCCACTGAATTTGCAAATTAATTTTTCCCAATCCCATTCTAGAACAATGATGCCCCTATATATCTAAAATAATTAATTTTCAGCCAAAAGCCCCATCCGACCAAAAATATTAAAATATTTCAAAAATTCATTAAAAATTCCTTAGACCTCAAAAATTCATTTTGAGCCTCATATACACTTCTAAACTCTCTCTTCTATTTTTTGGGATTTTATAAGAATTTTGGGGGCTTTCGAACCTAATCAAAACTCAAATTGAGTCTACTGTACGTTTTCTGTTTTACACATTGGTCTTTTGCCATATCTCAATCGAAAGCTAGGAGATTCCTCTCTCCTTTATTGAACATGGCCCTTTACTCATCTTGAATCCCTCATCTTTAGAGCTAAAAATATCATGATGTTGTAAATTTTGCTGGTTTAAATGCTTCCAGTGGATTTATGACGAAAAATTGTGTGGGGGCAAAGTTGAGGAAATCATTTTGGAAGCATTAGGATTGAGATTTGCAATTTTTGCCCAAAAATGTACCAATTTCGGTTTGGCCTTGTTTAAAGGGGAAGGAGTTGGATTTCAGCAAATCTGAAGCTAAAAATGGATTCAACACATGAATTTTTATAGGTATAGGCATGGTCATAACTTTTGGAACGATTTAAGTACACTGGGTGTAAGAGGAAATAAACTGGTACCCTCAATTTCGTAATTTTTCATTTTGAAGGAAATCACTAATTATATGAGCTTAAGAATGAGGATTGAATAAGCAATGACTCATTTATTATATATTTGGGATCTTAGGATTTGATCTTTGCTCGAGAAGACCAAAGGGCCAGTAGATTAAAGACCGACTGCTGGAATGGGACTCCAAGTAGTAGCTTCGTCTCTCATAAACTTTGTGATTGTTTATATGCATTATTTTGCCATGTTCTGTTATGTGATGTGCCTAAGTTTGTGGTTAGATGTGAATGATATGTTATTTTGCAGTCAAGCATAATCCTTAGACGGGTAACGATATGAGACTGATATGTTACTCTGTGAACAAGCATAGTCCTTAGGCAGGTAACAGTGGTGTTATGACATATGTGATTTGTACATTATGTAACATCTTGAAAATGCTACCTCCTTAGATGAGGGATTCATGATAAGCAAAGGGCCAGAGAATGTAGAGAAGAGAGAGATCTCACAACAATTAGGCTGAGATTAGAAGAGGGACCTAGGTCCAAAGAGAAAAAGTGCAACAAACTTAGGGTCTGAGTTTTTCTTAGGTCTGAAAGCCCATGAAATTCTCGTAAAATCCTAAAAAATAGAAGAGAACATCCAAAACTGTGTATGAGGCTTAGATGGAGGTTTTAGAGGTCCAAGGAATTTTTAGAGAATTTCTCAAATATTTTAATATTTTTGGTTGGACAAGGTTTTTAGCTGAAAATTAATTCTTTTAGATATAAAGGAGCATTAGTGTTCTGGATAGGAATTAGAGAAAAAAAATTTGTGAATTAAGAAATTTTTTAAATTATCCTGAACCCAAAAGAATGTAGAGAAAAACCAGTAGAAATCACCATATCTGAAAATTTTCGGTAAATGGCCGATTTGGAAAAAAATAAATTCAGCAGGTTATAAGATGAAATAAATCCTGAAAATTTGATCCTTGAATTTCAAGGCTTGAAATTTTCTCAAGGCAGTTAATTGCCTGTGGTCAGTAGAATTTTAACCAATATGGGTGAAATTATTGGAGATAGAGAGCCCATAGGGGCAATTTGTAGGCAGAGGTTTCAGCCCCTTTTGTGGCCCAAAAATAGGCCCAACCTTGCCCAAGAAGAAAGGCCAAGTGTGAACATAAGGTGTGAACATAAGCATGACATAAGACATGATGTCACCCTAAGCCTTAAGGTTATAATTTGATACAATAAGGGGGGACATACGGCCTAGAAACATGTTGGGTCCATGCAAAATTGTGGAAAAGATCCACGCACCCACAACCAATTTGTGTTTAGCTTTCTTGGGGTGAGTATATTTTCGATTGGTTGTGCATTTGTAGATCTTTTCCTTGTGGGTTCGCACCATCTTGGTGTTAGAGCTTCATATCTAAACGATTCTAATTACCTAAATGATCTCATCATTAATGAGATGGATCTTATTTGACTCTACTAATTGATAGAATACAAATTAGGCAAGTCTTGGCCTTCAAGAAGCAATCGATACAAAATAGGAAACTAATTAAAATAACTTGAATCTTAATTTATCTCTAGATAAAATCAATCTTGATTCTTCTTGAAGCTACTTGGACCTTCAAAATGGATCTTTTTGTGACTATTCACGTTCATAATCATGTATGGGCCTTGTAGACATCCATTTGGGCTTGAATATTGTTGAATCACTTTCTAGAAATCCCATGCTCAATTACACAATGCATTTGGGCCCCAATTTGAATTATTGGAACTACATTGGACTCCTCCATGCACATATAATTGTTTTGGGTCTTTAAAAGCGTGTGAATTGAATCCAAATGCTCCTCTTGGTCTCTTACAACATGATTTTGTTTATCTTAAGGTCCAAGTGTTCATTAACCAACGATGCACATGCCACTATGGCTTTGGAGGTGCCCTATCATGTGTCACATGATGCGCCACATACGTAACTCTATGTATCATCATCCAAGCAATGATCCACGTATTCCTCCTTGTAAGTATTTTCAAGACTTGAGAGTCTTCTTGAAAACCTTGGAGGGCTAGTTGGGCCTCGAATTGGATGACATAATCAATTTCTTGTTCACTATAGATGCCATGTAGTACTTTGTTGCCACCTTGGATTCTTTGTTGGACACCACATAAGACGCCACTTGTACCTCTATCATTCTCCTCCTCTTGAAGAAGAGTCGCCGTTGACCCTTGAGGGTCATATTCGCCATTTGGAACAATTATATTTGAGTTGTCATAATTTTGCTCTTGTTGTGATGATAAAACAACACTAGGGTAATGATAGTTAGTACCAATAAAAGTTTTCTCTTTTATATATTCTTTGTCCCCATCCTCACTCGTATTCTTTTTATTTTCACTCAAGTCACTCTCAATTATTTTTTTCTCATCTTTTCTTTCACTCTCAATTTTTTTCTATCCCATCAAGCTCTTTTTCTTGCATCTCTCTTTCACTTTTTGTCTTTTCTTTTTCTCACTCTCTGTTTTTCCTTCATGATTTTTTTGAGCTCAATGGCTATATAGACCATTCCTTCAATATCACTATAGGGGTAAAATTGCATTTGTTTGTCAATACTAGGATGAAGCCCGTGTAGAAATCGATCCATAGTTTCCTGTAAACTTTCTTTTTCTTTTGCTCGAAGTATAGCAACATGGAACTCGTCAAAGTTTTCTTTGATGCTCTTGGACCCCTTGTGTGAGCTCCTACAATTCTTTGGACAGGTTCTTAGGAGAGGAGGCCTTTAATTTCTCAATGTCCTTCCTAAATTTGAAGAAATCATTTTTCATGCTATTTTTTTCTGATTAACCTTTTTTTCCTCACACCAATTGATACGATATGGTGGGAAAACCTGTCTCTTACAACCCTAGCCATAAAGACACCACAAGGATGATCAATCCTTGATTAAGTCAAAGTATTCTCACGAACATGGATGCGAGTAAAACCTGCACGAGAAATAAAATTCTCCAAGAACAAAGTTCTTACTATATCATCACTCCTCCTTTAAAATATCACATAGAGTATTTATAAGCTAAGACCCTTGAAAAGCCCTAATATGAAAGCCCTAGTTGATAACCTAAGCCCAAAAGCCCAATATAAACTATTTAATCCTAAAACACTAACTAACTAAATAAAATAAACCAAAAATAGGTACGTAAATACAACAAAAATAGAAATAACCAAAAGACCTTTTGGAATATTCTAGCTTGTTAAGCCTTCAAAAAACAATCAATACAACTTAGGCAACTATAAAATAGGAAACTAACTAAAACAAATAGAACCTAATTAACTCCATATAAGACCAATCTTGATTCTTCTTAAAGCTTCTTAGACCTTTCAAATAGATCTTCATGGTACTATTCACGTTCATAACCATGTATGGGCTGTTTAGGTGTCCAGTTGGGCTTGAATATGGTTGAAACACGTTCTGGAACTCCCATTGTCCATTACATGATGCATTTGGCCCCAATTTGAACGATTGAAACTCCATTTGACTTTTTCATGCACATATAATTGTACTTGGCCTTTAGAAACGTGGGAACTAAATCAAAATGCTCCTTTTGGGCTCTTAGAATGTGATTTTGTTTTTCTTAAGATCCAAGTATGTATGAAAGAATGATGCACATGCCACGGTGGCTTTAGAGGTGCCCTGTCACATGTCACATCATGCGCCACATACGTAACTCTATGTGTCATTATCCAAGCAAGTATCCACGTTTTCCTCCTTGTAAGTATTTTCAAGACTTGAGAGTCTCCTTGAAAACGTTGGAGGGTTCGTTGGGCCTCAAACTGGATGATGACATCATCAGTTTCTTGTTCACTATATCTGAGATGCCATGTAGTACTTTGTTGTCACATTGGATGCCAACTTTGATGCTTTGTTGGACACCACTTAAGACGCCACTTGTACCTCTATCATAATCCTTAAGCAACTCCATCCATCTACAATGTCTCATATTCAGTTTTTTCTGTTCGTACAAATATCTCAAGCTTTTATGGTTGTATAGCTCTTCGGTTGTCCCATAGAGATAGTGTCTCAAGATTCTCAACGCTATCACAATCACTCATAACTCAAGTTCATGGGTGGGATAATTTAGTTTGTGAAGTTTTATCTGACATGAGGCATATGCCACCTCTTTGTATTACTGTATCAGAACACATCCCAACCCCTTTTCTCTATAATTTCCAAGAAATCACCTTTTTCTTGAACATAGTGCCCGTGAAGGTTTCTTTATAGGAAGTTTCCACTTCCAATGTATGCAACTATTTTTAAAATGTCTTCTCTGCCTCAACATAAATTTCTCTTATCTTTTTGCTCATTTATTTAAGGCCTCTTGGTATTTTCCATAATGAAATTTGGCCTCAACTTGCCAAAATTGCAATAATTCTTTGGAAGGCATTTTCACCACCTTCCTTTATTCAAAATTCACCATTTTATTCTTTATATCTTGCCATATGCTCAAGGAAGTTTTTGTGAATAAAATTAAGATGTTACATAAAGCTTATTGGTTGGCACATGAGTGCAACATGGATCTTCAAGATAGGACTTTTCAAATGCAGGAGTTGGAGGAGATAGGACTAGAGGCCCTTGAGAATTCTGGGCTCTACAAGGCAAATACTAAGCTTATTCACGACAAGGGCATTTTGAGGAAGACATTCAAGAATAGTGATAAAGTGCTCCTCTACAAGGCTTAATTCAAGCTGAAAATTGGCAAGCTTAAAACTCAATCGGAGGGCCCATATCTTGTTACTAAAGTCCATCAATTCGGCATGGTGGAGCTCCCAGGATATTTTGATGCTCTCAAGTTGTGACGTCTTTAATATTAGGTTGCTTCTTTCCTTTCCCTCACTTTAAAAACTGCATTTGTTTATGATTGTTATATCTCCTATGTGTTTGGAGTAAGTGTAGGGGAAAGTAAAATGAAACTTAGGATGCGATGTTTAATTTTCTTTTGTAGGACAAATAAATTGTACACCCATGCTTAGATGCTTTATTAGACACTAATGCACCCAAATGATTCACACATGATTATTGCTTTACCCTATGTTCATATTGTTTTGTCCTGCTATGATTATATTGCTTCCTACACATCATATATATATATATATCAAGAATGCTTAAAGGGGACTTCACATTCAGCGTCCCTTAAACAAATTATGGGCGTCAAAAGTCACACTGGTGGGACGTTTCCTGTCCCTGATACTCTATCTATAGGAAGCCAAAAGTCCTCCTTTTGACATCCTAACTTATGTTTAGAGACATTAAAAGTAAAAACAGCCTATGAAATTACAAAAATGTCACCACTTTTATTTTGTACTTCCCTTTAAGTACTATAATGTTTTGTAGTACTTAAAGAATGATTTGATGAAAAGGTTTGTATTTGGAAAAATGGTTATGAAAATGAATGACTTTTTCTTCTATGTGAGATTTTCAATTCATAAAGGCTTTAAATGGGAACTAACTAGAACAAAGTGATATGCAAATGCTTGAAAGTTCTCTCAAAATTTTGAAATCATATTTAAAACTCAAAACCTCACAAATGGTTTCTCCAAGAGTTAAAAAAATTGCTAACTAGACACCAATGTTTCACCTAAAAGATTCCGGTTTCTCAAATTCACGAGGTTCAAATCTCATGACTTATAGGAAGAAACACATCCATCAACACTTATATCAATCAAAGAATTTTTAGCAATCATTCTCACATCAATCATGCTTTAAACATTTTAAAAACAGCCCCAAAAGTAAAAAGTATAATTTCTAGTCATGTATTGCATGGAAGTTACAAAATTACCAATTGATTGCTAAACCAAATAGCTTCAATACAAGACAATTTCAGCTAACATATCAGGCATTTAAGCATTACAAATATGTACAAAGTGTCCTAATGAAATCCTAGATATCTATAATCAACAAGTTGTCTCTTCAACTTCAAATGAGCCTTTTGAGAGGGAAACACAAGAAGATGCATTTTAATAAAGCTAGGCATGCAAAAGGAGGCCCAAGATCAAGTATGTAAGTCAAATGTCCTTGATAGAGATACAAGTGGCATCTTATGTGGTGTCCAAAAAATCACAAGTTGGCATCCAAGATGACGACAAAGTATTACATGGCAACTCATGTGGCATTCACAATGAAAAACATGTTGACTATGTGATGACACGTAGACTTACATATGACGGCATCCGAAGAAGCCCACCAAGGTTTTCAAGGAGCCAATCAAGTCTTGAAAATGCTTAGAAGGAGGAAAACATGGATCATTGGTTGGATGATGATGACACGTAGACTTACATATGTGGCGTATGATGTGACATGTGACAGGGCACCTTCAAAGCCTCTGTGGCATGTGTATCATTGGTTTAGGCACACTTAGACTTTAAGATAAACAAAATCATGTTGTGAGAGACCAAAAGGAGAATTTAGATTCAATTCCTACACATTTAAAAACCCAAAACAAGTATATGCGCATGGAGGAGTTCAATGGAGTTCCAATCATTCAAATCGGGGCCCAAATGTATTGTGTAATTGAGCATGGGATTTCTAGAACATGATCCAACCATATCCATATGGATGTCTGCAAGGCTCATACATGATTATGAACATGACCAATCTCAAAAAGATCCATTTAGAAGGTCCAAGAAGCTTCAAGAAGAATCAAGATTGACTTTTGATGCAATCCAAGATATCCATAATCGACAATTTGCCTCTTCAAATTCAATTAATGACCATTCAAGTTCAAATGAGCCCTTTGATGGAGGAGG
>JBAGKO010172366.1:0-17914 GCA_037177275.1 Acacia concinna | reverse complement strand
TAGCTCTATATCAATTCATTTACTCTTAATCTAAATTAATTATAATAAAGACATTTTTAGCTCAATAATTATGAAAAAATCCCCAAATAAAGTAAGAAAATATACAATAAATTTGAGATTTGTCAATGAGCCCACCATCTAACACAGGGGATTCATTGTAATGTTGGTAGGAGACGTAATCTTTCACTTGAAGAAAACCTGTATTTCTAATAGAAAACCCAAGCAGCAAATAGTTTGGAAAAGTAATGAAGGCCAATTGGAAAAGCATCTTCACCAATATTAAATTTTTGTTTAAATAATGCAAAGGCTTGCAAAACGTTTGGAGGAAGGATTTCCAATACTGGACAAAACAATTCCCACCAATGGGTAAACCAATATGGAAATTCATACTTGATTCTTGTTTTGTCTGACATAGGAGCTATTCTAATTGTGTTAATGAAGGAATCATTCCTACAAAATATTTTGTCAAAACAACTGAAAGGTTCAATGGCGTCAACCAAACAAATTAGACATCAAATACAATATTTCAAATGTTGTTATTGAAAATGAAGGTTTGAGTATTAAAACCCCATGTAACATCCCAAAAATTTTAAATCCTAGATAGAGAATTTTGGGTAGACCGAGGGTCGTACCCTGATATTTTATGGGGCATAGATGAGGTATTTGGGATGGATAAAGGGTCGTAATCAGGAGAGGAGAGAGAGATCTCTTGACTTTTGAAGTGAAGTTTGGGGAAGGACCTGTGTGCAAAGAGTAAAAATTTGGCAAAGTTAGAGGCTGAATTTTTGTCAGGTTTGAAAGTTCCGAAAATTCCCATAAAATCCCAGAAATTATTTTAGAGCATCTAGAACATCATGAAAGCAGTCAGAATGATTTTTAGAGGCCATATGATTTTTTAGTGATTTTATGAATATTTTATTAATCCTTGTCCCGATTGGGTTTTTGGCCAGAAATTAATTATAACAGATATTTAGATGCCTCGTTGTTCTGGACTGGAATTTAGAAAAATTAGTATAATATTTTAGAGAATTTATAAAGTTATTTGGAGGTTGAGAAGAAATCCAGAGGAATTATGGAAAATCGTTGAATATCGGTTTATCGCTAGTATAAGGGACTTCTTTAGAGAAAAATTAATTCTGGGAGTTCCATACATCAAAAAATTCTGACAATTTTATGGTAGTCTTCTGGGATAGTTTTGGATTTTTGGGTAAATTTTGGGAACTTTTTGATGTAAAATGAATTTTCTAAAATTTTCAAATTAAATAAGGCTATACAGGAAAAACTATCACAAAATACTGGCCTACAAGGGACCCTAGACCAGCTGCGCATTTTTCCCCTTAAGAATTAAGTTAAGAGAGCTCAAGAAGGATCAAGAAAGGACACATGTCACAAGGAGGGCTAAGGAGTGGAAATTGTTGACTTTTTAACAAATTTAGAAATTCCCTCTATGTCCTAATTGTGGCCTATAAATAAGAGGTCACCCCCTCCCTTTTGGCACATAGAAGAGACACCTTGGGGAGGTTCTAGCTGACTGGATACTCGACCTTCAAGCTTAGAATTTCAAGGAGATTTAAGCTACACTAACTAAGCAATCAATCAAGGTATGTTATAGCCTATATTTCCTTTCATTCTCCTCCTCTTCTCCATGGTTTCTAAGGGCATTTCTAAGGGGGAAATTCTGTCCATGGATTAGGTCAAGTAAGGGGAGGGAGAGTTTGACGTTGCATGAGGTTTATAAGGGTTAGAAAAGGCCAAAGGTTGGTGTATAGGCTTGATTTATGTTGAGTTCTTTCCTTAAGAGAAAGTTTGGGTTTTCGGTCAAGAACCCTAGAATGAGATGTGGTGTGATTTTCATTGGTTTGATGGTTCCAATGTATTTAGAGCAGTGTTTTACCTAAGAAAAGGTTGTAAGAACACATGTGGAACATCAAACCAATGAAATCACCAAGGACCCCAAAAAGGGGTGTTACTTGGCCAAGGGGGAAAGGTTAGGGGGAGTGTGATTTTGATGAAATGGATATCATAAATGGATTAAGAGGCAAGAATTGTGTAGGATAAGCCTCTGAAATCAGTTAAGGATAAGTATAGTTCGAAACCCAAGTTTAAGAGGAAAAGGGGTTCTGGGCTAGTAACAGTAGCATACATTGATGCCTTATTGTTGTGTTATGTCTAGGCATCGCATAGGAGTTATCTGGTATCCCAGGAAGCAAAGAAAGGCCCCTGCATCACTTGGAATAATCGATAGCTAGAACTTCTAACCTCAACTTATAGATAGTTTGCTTGTCTGCTTTATGTTATTGCTTGTGTTACTGTGTTGTGGTTGAGCAAGTATGTATGTGATGCAAGAGATGTATGACTCTTTGTTTTTATGCCATGGCTATGTGATAGTGGTAGAGTCATCTGCATACTCCCTATACACGGTGAGTGCCAAGAGAGAGAGGGCACTAGATGAGTAAGTTACGAGCATTGCATATTGCATGACTTGCATTGCATTGTAATGCTATTGGTTAGTGTTATGCAACTAAGGTTTTCCCAAAAACGTAACCCTTTCCACAATGCAAGTGAAGGTATCTTAGGAAGCAAGGAGAAGAGATAGATAGAGTTTATGTGTATTATGCTTCCCTATACTGATTTTGGATGACTGTAACATGATGTATGTATTGGATATTGGATACTGGACATCTATATGATGCATTTATGCTACTGTTGTTGATGATGTAATATGAGAAATGCCTTTACCTAAGCTGTTATGTTGTCCGAGTGACATTAGAATCATGAGAAAAGGGGAAAATGACATAGCAAGGTAATATGGTTAAATTGGCACTAGTTATTGGCTATTTGGGCTTAAAATTGGGTTGGCCATGATTTGAGCAAATGACTGTATCTGACCATAAGCCTTTGCATGCTAATAGAAGATATTTTTAACTACCAATGGAGTGGTAGATTGTATCATTTAGAGTTTTGTAGCAAAAGTTATGCCTTCCCAAAGTTAGGCCAAAAATCATGGAAAATTGGAAAATAACCAAATGAATAGTGTCAAATTGATCATATGAACAATGCAACTTTGAGGGGCTGCATGTGTATGATGCTATGCTACCATATGAGATTATTTTTCCCTTATAGAGGAAGGAAAGATTTTTCTAATGAGCTTGGAATCATGTCATTCCAACTTTTTTAGGATTAATTATGATTTTCCAAAGTTGGTGAAATTATGGGCAGGGTGAATAGTACCCCGAGAAAGAAGAAAAATTTTCCCTTATTTTCCTAACTTGTAGTAATAACTAGTGATTCCAATAGCTCTAATATGATAAGGTAAAAGCTATGGAAGGAAGGTGTGACACCTTCCCCTTCCTGTACTATACACATCCCCAAGCTGCACCCTCTGCTAACCACCCTGTATAGCTCGGGTCTCCTGCTGCTAGCTAGTCCCCACTATCCTGCCAGAACAGTTGGGCAGCATCTCCCCTAGAATTCCTACTTTTGTCTTTGACAGTAGGACAACACCTTCCCCTATGAAATGCTATCTTAGTCTGAGACCGTTTGAAGTACCTCACCCTAAGAAATGCTATCCTAGTCTGGAATAATTGGGCAACAGTTTCCCTTAGGAATGCTTGTTTTAGCCTAGATAGCTGGACAAAACATCCCCTTAGGTTCACTATCTAGGCCTTCCCAATTAGACAGAAACTCCCCCTAACTACTTTAATAATTATTGAAAATAAAGGAATTCACAAGAGGGAGGGAGCCGGAACTTACTTAGATTGAAAGCCGGGCCAAGACTGATAGCATTTCCACCGAAAGAGGCTTCTTTAAGAGGGGGTGTGCTCTTATTTATAAGTAGAAGAGGGGTCAAAATGCAAATATTTATTCGATCTTTAGATGTAATTTTTCCTAAACTTTTTGTGTAGGCCAATCAAAGCCTGACATGTGGCATTTTCTAGAAAAGCTTTTCTTGCCTACCAAGATCATCTTGGGCAGCAACTTTTGTGGGCCCCAATGGTTCCATTTGTCTTAAATTATACCGATAATTTCCATTGGACCAGCCCGATAACTGGAAAATTCTATAGTAATTTTTGGAGGCTGCCCTGAAAATTTGTAATTTTTGGATGTCTAGAACTCCTATAATAATTTTCCCCGTAAAACCCCTTTTACCAATATCTTACCGATTTTTATGGGCTTGCTCATATAATCAAATCTCTTTCCTGATTTTTACTACATCATATACTAATTTTCCCATATCCCAATCCAGAACATTGGGGTCCCAATATATCTGCTACATATCAGGGTTTGGCCAAAAACCTGATCTGGCCAAAAATATTCAAAAATCAATAATAAATTCCTTGGACATCCAAAAATTATTCCGACTACGCCATACTATTTTGGACGCCCTCTACTATTTTTTTGGATTTTATGGGAATTTTGGGGCTCTTAGACTTTTCTCCAGAAACTTTGCAAAATTTTTCCTTTTTGCACAAACGTCCCACCCCGAATTTCACTGTACTTGTTGTGAGATTTCTCAATCCTCTACAGACTAAGGCCCTTGGTTTACCTATAATACCTCATCTAGGCTTCAAAAAATATTAGGGTACGATCCTTGGTCTACCCCAACATTTTCAGGATGTTATAGACAATGTGGGAAACTGAAGATAAGATGAGGAGTAGTTTCTCAGAGCTCTTCACATAAGGTATGGTTTAAATTTTGATGATGAAATTTATTTTAAAGGGAAGGGAATGTAAAATCCTAATATTTTTAGCTTTCTAGAGAGGGATTCAGGATGAGAAAGGGTTGAGTTAGTAGAGGGGAGAGAGATCTTCTGACTTTTGAAGTGAAATATGGGGAAGGACCTATGTGCAAAAAAGAGAAAATTCAATAATGTTAGAGTTTGCATTCTGGTCAAGTCTGAAGCCCATAAAATCTCAGAAAATAGTAGAGAGAGTCTAGAACTGTATATGAGGCTCAGAATAATGTTTTGAGGTTCAATGAACTTTTAGTGAGTTTTTTAATATTTTAATAATTTTTTGCTGACCGGGGTTTTGGCCATAAATTAACTGTATCAAATATATATGGCCTCATTGTTCTAGATTTTGATTGGGAAAAATTAGTATGATATTTTAGAGGATTTTTAAAAATATCTCGAGCCCAGAAGGAGGCTCACAAATATTAGTAACAATCGATAGAATTGAATTTTGCCTGTAGAATGCAATTTTTGGAGAAAAATTAATTTTGGGTGTTCAAGGTGTACAAAAAATTCTAATATTTATGAGAACTTTTTTTATGGATTTTTTGTTTGCAAATTTTAAGAATTTTCCTCCCAGTATATAATTTTTTGGAATTTTGGAGGTATCAAATAAAAGGTGTCATATTAAATTCTTACTTATTTACAATTATGTCATTGGCCACCTTTATAAATAGAGGCATACGCCTTACTGAAATATTAGAGTATCTTAAGGAGGTTTTGGCAATTTCAAGGCTAGAAGGGACGCAAGGCCCAATCAAATAAAATGTGCCATATTAAATTTCCACTTATTTACAACCATGCCATTAGCCACCTTTATAAATAGAGGCATATCCCCTACTGAAATATTGGAGTACCTTGGGGAGGTTCTGGCGGTTTCAAGACTTAGTCCCTTTCAAGAGGATTGAAAGGGAATTCAAGTGGCATCGACTCGGCCTTTAGTCTAAGCATTACAAAGGACTTGTCCAGAAACACAAGAAGCTAACAGGCAAAGCTTTCACATTTCTTCAAAGGGGTAACTACAATCTTTGACCTTAACTTCTTTATTTTGATTGTTTGCTCTCTATGTGTGCTTTTTTTATTGTGTTGTGGTTGAGCTAGCATTTAATGTTATAAGAAATTTTATGTGATGATATGTTTTGAGATGAAACATATGACTCATTTACATATGCCTTGGCTATGTGAAAAGGTGGAGTCACATGCATGCTCCCTATACATAGTTGTGCCAAAAGGGAGGCACTGTCAGAAAAACCATAACATGTAGTATAGCATGCATTGCATTATATTGTCATTAGTTGTTGATTGATTCTGCTACTAAGATTTCTCGAGAAATCTTACCCTTCTAATAATATAAGTGAAGGCATAGATACACGCACAAGAAAGGAGAGGAATTTAGAGTGATTATGCTATGCTTCTTGTGTTGTCTTTGGCTATTTGCAAAGAATATTACAAATATTTTGTTAAGTCCCATATGCCACATTTATAAACAATGGTGAAATAATGCTATGTTAATGTAAATAATGCTATGAAATAATGCTATGTTTAGGTATGTATGTGATGAAAGGAAGAGGTATATGGCATGACATTACACTTATGGTTAATTGGGAGATGATTTTTGGTCTAATAAGGTGAGAAATGGGGATGGCACTGTTGTAAGCAAATAAATGAGTCTAGCCACGAGCCATTGTATGCTAATAGAGAGTATTTTTTTGGTTGCAAATGGAGTGGTAGACCATGTCATTTGGAGTTTTATAAAAAAAGTTATGCTTTGCCAAAATTAACCGAAAAATCAAGAGAAAATGGAAAAATGGCCAAATGAATAGTGCCAAGTGATAATATGAATAGTGTATCTTTGTGAAGTTGCACGTGCAAAATGCCATGTAATCCTATGATGGGATTGTTTTTTCCTCATAGAGGAGGGAAAGAGCCTTCCAAAGAACTTAGTACCACCTCATTTCAATTTTTCTAGAATTAGTTATGATTTTCCAAAGTTGGTCAAAAAATAAGGGTCAAATGAATAATATAGCAATTTTGAGAAAATTTCAACCCTTGTTTTTCCAACTTAAAGTCATAACTAGTAGTTCCAATAGCCATAATATGGTAAGGTAATGGCCTAGAAGTGAGGTGTGACATTAGGCTTATCACCAGTGAAGCACCTTAGATACATTTCTAGTCCCCTGTTTAACACCAATGAGGCATAATTTTGTCCTTGCTTGTCTAAACATCTTCTAAAACTTTCATACTAAGATCTTGTCCTAGTCAATACAATAGTTTGAGAAAACCATGTAATTTCACAATTTCATGGACAAATAAATCAGCCACGTCTTTGACCGTAAAAGGGTGAGTGAGGGGCAAAAAAGGAGAATACTTAGTAAGCCTATCCACCACTACAAGCATGGTATCATACCATTTTGATTTTAGAAGCCTAGTAATGAAATCCATGTTGATGTCATCCAACACAACTTAGGGAATAGGTAGTGGTTGTAATACTCCTGTTGGGGTGAGGGCTTATTACTTATCTCAATGACATACAACACAATTTGCTACATATCACTATATGTCTCTTTTCATTCCCTCTCAATACACCATGTTGGTGAGCCTTTTGTATATACATAAGTAGCCAGAATGTGTAACATCTCTAAATTTTTGTAGACTAAAAAAATGGTATTTTTGGCTAGACCAAGGGTTTTACCCTGATATTTTTTGAGGCTTAGATGAAGTATTCTGGATGAACCAAGGGCCTTAGTATGTAAAGAACTGAGAGATCTAAGAACAATTAGAGTGAAATCTGGGGAGGGACCTTTATACAAAAAGAGAAAATTCTATAAAGTGTCTGGATGAAATGTGGACATGTCTAAGAGCCCTGAAAATTCCCATAAAATCCAAAAAAAATAGTAGAGGGCATCCAAAAAAGTATGACATAGTTAGAATATAGTTTTGAGGTCCGAGGAATTTATTAGGAATTTTTGAATATTTTCAAAAATACTTGGCCAGATCGGGTTTTTGTCGAAACCCTGATATTTAGCAGATATATTAGGATATCAATGTTCTGGACAAGGAAATGGGAAAATTAGTATATTTTTTTAAGGAAATTGTGATGTAGTAAAAATCATAAAGGAAAATGGTTGTGTGAGCAAGCCCTTGAAAATCGGCAAGAAACCGGTAAAAAAAGGGTTTTACTAGAAAAATTATTTTGGGAGTTATAGACATTCAAAAATTATGAATTTTTAATGAAAACATCATGATATTTTTATATAATTTGGTGAATTTTTCAGAATTTTTAGACAACAACAGAATTTTCTAGAATTTTTCCAGGTTTCAGGCTGATACGATGGAAATTGCTGGATGAATTGGGCCTAAATGGGCCCAACTCTTTATGGGCTAAAGGGGCCACATTTTTTTGGCTTGGAGAAGGAGTCAAGAAAAGCCTAGAATGGGACACATATCACAAGGAGAATAAAAGAGTGTGAACACAAGAAAAGGTAAAACAAAATGGAAAAGTTACACATAAAGACCCAATAAATATTTGTTTTTGACCACTCCCCTTCACCTAGAAATAAGAGCTCTCCCACCACTTACTTCATGCTCAAAAATGTGCTACCCCTCCCTCTTGGAAGCTCTCCCACCTTTCTCAAAGTAAGTCCCTTCTGAAGTAGTTTCTAGTGGTCTCGACCCAGCCTTCGATCCAATTAAGTTTTGCCTCCCAACCACATTTAAATTCCTTTATTTATTAGAGTAATTATGGGGAGATTCTTTTCAATTGGGTTAGCCTAGATAGTGAACCTAAGGAGAGGTTCTGTCAACTATCTAGGCCAAAACAAGCCTTCCTAAAGGAAGTACTGCCTAATTGTTATGGACGAGGATAACTTTTCCTAAAGGAAGGTGGTATCTGAAGGTCCCAAACTAAGATAGCATTTCCTAAGAGGAGGTGTTGTCCAATGATCTTAGACTAAGATAGCATTTCCTAAGGGGAAATGTTATCCAACGGTCTCGAATAGAAGTAGGAATTCATAAGGGGAGGTACTGCCTAACAATCAGGAGGATTAGTAGTCACATCTAAGGGAAGATGCTACCTAACTCTCTTGGCCAAGATAGTGGGGAGAGGCCAGCAGTAGGGACCTAGGGCTGCATAGGGTGGTCAACAAAGGGGTGCAGGTAAGGGATAGATACGCTACAGGAAGGGAAAGGACATAGTCTAGGTAGTAGGGAACTAGGACCCTAGGGGGATACAGGAAAGGAAGCAGTAGCATATCAATAGAGGCATATGTAAAAGGGTTTATTGTGGTCTGTATAGGTGTTACAGAAAGACATACTAGTAATCCAGCAGTGCTAGAAATAGCGAAACAGAGCCCGTACACTATTTAATGAGTATACAGTATCTCTACCCTTAATATGTATTGATTTTTGTTGTCTGGTATTTGTTGTATGCTTCTATGCTGTATTTTGGTTGTGTTAGCCTATATGAATGAGAGGTATAACTCCCTGTTTATGCCTTAGCTATTTGAGTTTGGGTCGAGTCACATGCAGGCTAGGGTACACAATATGTGCCAGGAGAGGATACTAAAGGTAAAGTATGAGCATTGCATATAGCATGACATGTATTACATTACGTGGTTTCTGGTTATGATTCTGCTACTGAGGTTTTTCTATAAACCTTACCCTCTGAACAATGCAGGTAAAAGTACAGAAAGTGGTAGGATGAGGGAACAATCTTAGGCGTAGAGTTATATTTGTTGTTTATTGGCATGTAATCATGTATAATATGATAAGTGTTTCCTATGGATTCTGGTTTTGTGCCTCTGTTAATGACAAAAGTTGTTCCTCTATTCTATCTATGTCAAAATTTTTAATTTCTCTGTTCGACATACGAACACATCAGTGGTTCCAGCGCCCTTGCTTGGGAACCACTTACTCTGGATGGGTACAGTTAAATTTTCGAAATAGGTGAGATTTGAATGAATCTCAGTAGTAACATGCAATCAATCATATAGATTGTGATAGATAAACATGCAATTCTACATATAATGCAACAGAGGTAAATATTAATATGCCACAACATGTCGGCTTAAGGACTAGGAGAATGCTTGTCCACAGACTAATCAGCTAAACTCTCACAGTCCTTGATTGTGACAAATATTCCAAAACAGACCCAATTTGTGCATACCATCTCAGCACCTCAACTGAAGGGTCTCAGACCTAGACTAGGTACTTCTAACTGATAGGCCCCAAACCACGCTAGGTACAATACATGGCATCTCAGCACCTCAACTGGAGGGTCCCAGACTACAACTAGGTACTTCTCACATCACACACATGGCAAAAAATGCATATAAACATTCACATAGTTTATGAGAGACAGAGTTACTACCTAATGTCCTTTCAAGATGTCAGTCAAAATTATCAGTCTTTCGGTCTACTTGGGTAAAGATCAAATCCTAAAACACCAAATATAGAATAAACAAGCTAGTACTCATTCAATCTTCATTCCAAAATGCATACCATTAACCACCTCTACCCAAAATGCAAAATGACCAAAATGGCCTTAGGGGTACAAGTCTACTTCCTTTTATACCCAATGTAATGCCACTTTTCCAAAAATTATGACCTAACCAACCCCTATAGAATTTCATGTGCCGAATCCAGTTTTGGCCAAAATCTAACTCCTATCCCTCCAAAAAGTTCAAAACCGAAATGGCATGGTTTTTGCCACTCCCGAGACTAGGATTGGGAAATCAAACCCAGCCCTAATCCTAGGAAAATCTTGGTACCCCGGGACTGGGACCAGGAAATTCCAGTCCCAAGTTTTTTCTTTTTTAAAAAAAATTTAAATTTTTTTCATATTTTATTGTTAAAAATAATCATTTAACAACTAATAGGACCATAACAATTACATAAATTAATCTAGAGTTTAGAAATAATGTTTATTATTATTTTTGTCTTCATTATTATCTTTATACAATATATAGTTAAGCTTAGTATTGCAATATATGAGGTTTAATTCTAACTAAAGATGTCATACAAATATTTTGAAAAGATAACTTAATTAATAGGGATAATAATATACAAATAAAAGGATAATTTTAATTTATAAGCTGAAAAAAATAAAAAAATACATTAAAAAATACAAACCGTTACCAGGATAATCCTGGGATCCTCAAGGGTTGTCCTGGTCCCAATCCTGGCTGGGATAAACAAAAGTGATCTTGGTCCCGGTCCCAGTCCCAATTGAAACCGGGAAATTCCCATGATTTTAATCTTGGGACTGAGATTTTTTGAACACCCCTATGTCCAATTTCAATTCTAATGCTTCCAAACTCACTTTCTCACATTTACTTGACACAATTTTTCATTCTAAACTCATTGAAAGCTTCAAAATCACCAAATCAAACTCCATCTTAATAAAACAGGGCTAGACAAAATTCTAAAAAAATTGGAAAAAAATGCGATTTCAATTTCTTTTCCATAAAAAACCTTCCTTACACTCCCAATTACATATTCAAACTCCTAAATTCACTTCCTACTTGATTAATCAAAATTTGGGCAGCACATCCGATTAGGGTTCTTGCATCCAAAATTTTACAATCAGCCAAAATAAACAATATACACCAACAATCACCAACACAACTTCAAATCACCAAGAATCAATAAAAGAGACTAGGTTTTGAAGTTTCCTATAGTTTTCTTGGCTTATACTCCCCAAAATTAAACAACCATCCTCTTTCTCTATTGATTTTATCCTTGCTACACATCAATATTGTAACATTCCAAAAATTTTAACCTTCTACTAGAAGGGATAGAGGGCTAATAAGGGGAAAATGTGATAACTAAGGGGTGATAGGAAGAAAACCCAAATAGGGACTAAATTGAAGATTCAGAAAGTAAGGTTAAAGGGGTAAAAGGAGCTACCAGAAGGTCCCTAAATAATGTATCAGGGCTCAAGAATGAAAATAGGGTTGAAATAGGTGCTATGGAATTTTCCCTTATTTTTCAATATTTTTGGCCGGATCGGGTGTGCCAGCCAATCCTGATAATTTTGGAAGCATGGAAAAGTCAAACCTTAGGTTTGATATGTTGAATGCCTAGCTTAGGTGAGGAAGTTAATTTTAGGACTTTAGCAAAGTCTGGAGAGCCTAAGAAATAACAGCAGGTGATGTTCAGCAGTTACAATCGGCAAAACAATTTTTGCCTATAACTAGAGGTAGGAGTTGAATTTTAAAATAAGGAAAATTGAGCCATGTTCCTTTAGTAGAGAGGAGTCTAATAAGGGACTAGCAGTAAATTTTATGGTACTAGGTCGGGACAGGATACCAAAAATTAGCCAATTAGTACCATGGAAATCAGTAGACTGAGTTTCCCTATGTGGAGTTGAATTTTTCTTCTTCCTCCTAGCCCTAGTGTGAAACCATTTAAGGGGGCAAAATCGTCAATTGAATGCTCTAAAATATTCAACAAAGGCTTTAAATAATATTATCTTTTAAGCATGTGAAAAAGAAGAGCAAATATGGACCACATATTTTTCAATGGCTAAGATCTAATTAGAGGACAAGATCCAAAGGATGAAAGGCCATGTAAATAAGTTAAAAACCAATTAGATAATCAAGAGTTTATAAATATCCCCTCTTAAAAAGATGAAAAACGTCCAAGAAAGAGAACCCTAGGGGAAACTCTTGCCAACTCTATTCTTGGAGCCAAAAAGAAGAGGAAGAAGAAAGGAAACTCATAGCTATCAAGCGGCAACAACAAGAGGTAAATTTGAGCCTTGTTCTGCCATAGTTTGGCCTAAGACTACTGTTGTTTTTATTGAGTTTTGAAGCAAAATCCTCTCCTCCTCTTTGCTGAAATTTTCAAAAATTTATAAGGAGATGAAGAATTGGTTGGTGTTAAATGGTTAAACTAGTCGAAAGAAGGTAGACTACGATGATTCCACATGAAACTTGTCAAAATCCCTAACCTAGAACAAGAGAGGAACTTTTGGCCTCTTAGGGTTCTTGAGATTAGGATTTGATTCTTGATGATTAAATGCTCCTAAGATGTTTAGAAGATGTTTTTGTAGGGATATATGTTGAAAGCACACACTCGGATGAATTAAATTGTAAAACAGAAGTTTTGTCAAGAACTGATTTCATTTCCATTTTTACAAGTTTGATAGAGAAGGAGATGGGATTTTGTAAAACCAAGTTT
Source organism: Acacia concinna (assembly GCA_037177275.1). Classification (NCBI taxonomy): domain Eukaryota; kingdom Viridiplantae; phylum Streptophyta; class Magnoliopsida; order Fabales; family Fabaceae; genus Acacia; species Acacia concinna. The sequence continues at coordinate 5,000 of JBAGKO010172366.1, read as the reverse complement.
GGAAATGGATTCTACACATAAAATTGTGTAAGGAAGGCTTGAAAGAATTAATTTGGGTTGAAAAATATAGAAATCTAACTGTATCAAAAGAAAAGGGAGAAATGTTATTTGTAGTTGTCTTGTGTTAGAGCATTATGTAATGATGCTATTAGTGTGTAATTATGTTTAGGCCTTGGAAAGGAGGACCTTGGTCTATCATTGGCAAGGAAAGGAGGAGAGATTGTCTTTGAGCAAAGAGGTAGCTAGAATCTCTAACTTTAACTTTAAATTGGATTGTGTGTTGTTGCTTAATGTCCTATGCATATTGATATGCCTTGAAGTTGATTGAACTTGTAATATGTGACATGTCTCCTTGCAATTGTGCCTTGGCTAATTATTGAAGTTGAGGTTGTGGTATGCTCCCTATCTATGGCATATGCTCGAATGTGTGATTGCTTGAGCTTGGTTATACTGTGTAGACATGGTAGCATGACCTTTTTCATGTTAATGTTATGTTGTTGATTGATTATGTGCTACCAAGATTTCTCAAGAAATCTCACCCTTTCCATGAACATGAAATAGGGCCAAGTTCTTTGAGAGGTAGAGGAAAAGAGGTGGAGTGATGTGGAAATCTTGAAGAAGTTATTTTGAGAATACTTGTTCATGCATAGCTTGAATGTTGAATATTTTGTTCCCAACAGTTCTCCTATCACCTTCACCATATGGTTATTACGGAACCCAACCATTGAATTTAAGTAAAGGCTCATCATGGTTGTTTCATCTCTTTATTCTTCTTCTTTATCCCCATCTCCTACTTCTTTATTTTCCTCCATCTCCATGATAAATGCCCACAACTTCTTGATCTTAAAAACATAAGCAGGTGAGTACCTGTATTCACACTTGAAACAGAGACCCAATTCTCTCTACTGTGCAATATTAACATCCAGTAGCTGGCAGTTACATCCTCCTTTATTAAATGAAAAGCTTGAAGCATCACTCAGTCTAAAACCTCTCTTCTATGACATGTAACTTATCATATGATAGCCATTGAAACCATAAGTTATGACTCTAAGTTGGAAAAACAAGGGTTAAAATTTTTCTTTTCTTGAGTTACTATTCATCATACCCTTATTTTTTTACCAACTTTGAAAAATCATAACTAATTTTATAAAAATCAAAATGAGGTGTGTCACACCTTACATATAGACCATCTTTTAGGTTACTTAGTGTCTATTAGAGTTGCATTGCATTATGGATAATGTAGAAACTTAAAACTAAAAATTTTGTTTCCAGCAGGTACATTTTACTACTAAAACAAATTTTTGGATGAACTTTAAAAAATTGTAACTAAATGTAGAGAAATGAAATAACATGCTTCCAAGTTATACAGCAAGCCCTTTGAAGGCTCTATAAGGGAAAAATAGTTTCATACATCAATTGCTCATGGATCAGTACCAGATATGTATGGAATCCAACTTTATCTTTTTGGTAACATAGTTTTTCCCAGTTTTAATCCTTAACTTTAAAAATTCATAACTTCGCACACAAAATTCTGATTCCTATGTTTTACCTATGAAAACGAAGCATGAAATTAACTTAGGGAGAGTGAGACTATTGAGAATCCAATAGCTTTACAGAAATAATAATCGCAAACAAACAGGCAACATGTGACAAGCATGAAATTAACTTAGGGAGCTAACATTCTTTGCATGCCCTATTGCATCATCACCTTAATGCACCTCACATTAAACACAAGCTATAGCATTTATATGTTAGGAGTGCAACGTGCAATATAACATAGTAGTCATCATCATCATGACAACAAGAAAAGCAATATCAAGCTCAACCAAACATGCATATGCAAAATCACAAGATATGCAACCAAGTAATGACATTAGAAATTATGTAACTATGCATATCTTTGACCTTCTTCTTTGGCTTTTTGGTTTCAGCCTTCTAAGGGTCTCTTCCAAAAATGCCAAACCCTAATCAAGCCAAGAAGGTGCAACAACCATCATAAACACCAAAATTTACTTGCTAGAATTTAAAACATTTCCCTAACTCTTTCTGGCATCCTAAGGTGAACTCCTTATTCCCTATGGTTAAAATCTTGGACCAACCTATTCCCACACAATTTTGTGTGTAGAATCCATTTTGAAGTCACAAACAAGAAATCAAGACTATTCTATCCAGTAATGGCTCAAAACCAAACAGGGCTTAAATAGAGTTCTACAAATCCTAATTTGTTTTCCTAAAATTTTTTTCTTAGTTTTAATTGTTTCCAGGACTTCCCCTTTAGATTTAACCTACATAAAATCCTCATTTGAATCCAATGGAAGCATTAAAACATGTAAATTCCAGTCACAAACTCATGAAATGTCCACAGATTGTACGGACATCTGCGGTCCAAAATTTCAGCATAAGGTTTCTAGTTTCCCAAAAATCCTATACTTGTTACCAATGCTCCAAATATTATGGTGATAGGTTAACCATATACAAAAACACCATTTGAAAAAAATGGAAGCACAAAATAAGGAAAATCCCTCTCTTTCCTATTGCCCCGTACGGACAGAACCGGATCCCTTTCCTTGCCAAACTATTCTATATTCCAAAAATTATACGCAATTTTGAAAAAGCATAATAACTTTTTGTACAAAGCTCCAAATTAGGTGTTATACCACTCATTTTGAAGCTTAAGATGTGCTATATGAGTCTACCAAATATCATTTCCAAATTCTATCATTTACTCAAATTCATGGGGGTAGAAGCTGACCATGTCTAGCTTGCTTCATATATTAATCCTTTTATTTCCTAGTTCTAATCACTTCCTTAATCATTATTAATTCTTAACCCATCTTTTCCATGTGTTTTTAGGGTTTTGGACAGCATTTACCCCTTAAAATTTAAGCTTCCAAAATCACAAAACTCAACATAATAACATCAATAGCAACCACATATGGTAGATCAACATAACTTGAGTGTTTGCTTGGGCTTATTGGCTTTCCTTTCTCTTCTTTCTCTCTTCCTTCTTTTTCTCTCCCCCTCTCTATTTTTTTAGGTGTTGTGAGTGACTTTTGCAGATGAGAATGAGAAGGGGATGACTTATCTCATCCATGCTAGTCCTATGTGATTTAATTGCATTGCATAAGTCTTCAAGTCCACCTCCTTTCAACTATTATTATTTAATTGTAATCTTTCTTTTAGGCTGAAAAAAATTGATGTAAATTCCCAAATACAATTGGACTAAATAATGTTCTCCCTATTGCTTCAATTCCAAGAGGAAATATGACCTGCCATATGAATTTCTTGTAAAGCCGGTATACTGACCATCTCCAAAAATTCCAAACTGACTGTCATCAGTTTCCAAATAATTCAAGGGTACTCCCCAATTTTTCTTATATAATATTTTCAACATTTACTATTTTTCTAGAATTTCTCCGAATTTGAGATCTTACCAATAAAATTTCAGATAGAAAATCCTATAAATTACTCTCCATATTCTTTTAAGCTGGAAATAATTTTATAATTCATTCAATTATTGGGTGAATATTTCCTTCCATTAAATCACATTTTGGAGGCCTTTGGGTATTTTTCCATTTTCAATTCTAACTAATTCTTCCTCTTTAATTAGGTAGAAATTCCTATGAGGGTTGGAAAAATCATCTTAATTTATTTTTCATCTTCCTTTATCCTCTGGGCCTCATAAACTTCATCTAGGGAATTTTCCTTTCATCTCTTGAATTTATGGGAATTTTCATTAATTAATTGTAGCTGATCACCTTTTAATTAACCATAAGTAATCATAATTGCTAATGAAATAGTATTTTCTCATTATTCTCTAGCCCTTCATAATCCTTAAGTAATTCATATCTTATATATGAAATTTAGGATGTTACAAGGTGTTTCTAAGTCCTCCAGAAAGCTCTTTCCCTTCGCTATAGAGGAAAAATAATTTTAGATTAAAAATACATGGAAACGGAAGCAAATTCTCTCTCAAAGTTGCACTATTTATATGGTCAATTTTCTAATTTCTCTTGATTTTTGGCTTAACTTTGAGAAGGCATAAATTTTTCTACAAAAGTTTAAATGAGATTATCTATCATTTTATTTGAAGCTAAAAATACTCTCTATTAGCGTACAAAAAGCTCATTTGCTCAAGATTTAGTAAACCTAAGTTTCAACTCTTTTATGCCAAAAACCATGCATAACGTGACCATAGAGTGTAACACTTGCCATACACTTCTCAAACCATCTTCTTTTAACTCACATGCCATGAAATAACATAACTTATATTAACATAACATCATAGCATGTCATCATACATTGTGGCATACAACTCATGAATCCAATACTTTGTATTTTTCATTGCAATTTCTCAAAAATACACAAGAAGCATATAACTATCGTATGCTTAGGCTTACTCCTTGCCTCTGCTTCTTGTGGAGGCTTGATCGGGCCAGAATGTCACCTTCTAGTCGTTCAAGATATGATTACTGTTGGGATTAGAACATACACGTAGCAAAAAATTAACTTTTAAAATTTCTAATCCTAGCCATGGATATCAATGACGTTTAGATCAAGTGGTTAGATAATACCTTTTTTTTATTTTGATTGTTCAATCACAAGGAGCCGACGCAGCTGACGCTTCTAATCGACTCCCTATACTGGTATCCACACATGAACAATCCCAACGCAGTTGCATGCTAGCCTCTTTCTCCTCTCTAGGGTTTCTGGTGGCTAACCTCCTCTTATGCTAGCGCCTCTTATTCCTCTCTAGGGTATTTTGGTGGCTCACTCTCTATTTTCGTCCATGCCACTCATTCATGAGCCTCCAAATCTTATATAAAACTCATGTGGGCCGTAATGAGCACTTAAAATTAATTCTTAATTAATTCTTGTATTTTGAAATTTGTCCATGGATACAATCATCATAATAAACATGTTAATGTAATGATAATTAAAATTGGAGAAATTCATAAAACATCAAAATGTTCTAAGTACAATGATTGGCCACTAGAGCA
>JBAGKO010172342.1:0-17918 GCA_037177275.1 Acacia concinna | reverse complement strand
GATTTTGCCATTAACAATTTTAAATGGAGAAAAACTGAGGCTGTATGATACTCAGAATTGTAAGAATATTCTGCCCAATAAAGGTATTGGCTCCATTTCTTGGGATGGTCCATGCAAAAGCAACGTAAGTAAGTTTCTAAACATCTATTGACCCCTTCTGTTTGGCCATCAGTTTGTGGATGGTAAGAGGTACTCATTTTCAAAGTTGTGCCACTGAGACGAAAGAGTTCCTGCCATAATGAGTTGAGAAAGATAGGGTCTCTGTTAGAGACAATGGATTTAGGGAAGCCATGGAGTCTGACAAATTCTTTGCAAAAAAGTTGTGCTACTGATTTGGCAGAAAAAGATCTTGAAAGACCAATGAAGTGAGCAGCTTTGCTAAAATGATCTACAATGACTAAGATTGCTTTAAAGTGGTTTGACTTGGGTAAGCAATAATGAAATCTAGTGATATGTCCTCCCAAATATGGTTTGGTATGGGCAAAGGTTGTAAGAGACCAGCTGGTGCCTGAGGCAAGTATTTGCTTCTCTGGCAAGCCTTACAATTTTGCACATAAATCTAGGTCTCACTTTTCATATCTTTCCAGTAATAATACTGCTGAAGGCGTTTAAGTGTCTTTAGAAGACCTCCATGACCACCTGTAGGTGTAGAATGTGCCTTTGCAATGAGATTCTTAGTAATTTGAGAGTTCGTTGGTAAAACCAACCTGTCGTTGGAATGAGGGACTGAATGAGGATCAATTTGTAAAGACTCGATGATAGGTGCTGTGAATGAATCATGTTGCAAATGTGATTTCAGATCAACAAAAATTGTGGTATGAGGAATGCCTAATGAAAACAAATCACTTGAATGAGGGATTCGGGACAATGCATTAGCAGCCTGATTGGTGGAGCCAGCCTTGTATATGATAGTGAAATCAAAGGGAAGTAATTTCAGTATCAATCTCTGTTGATATGATGTTGTCACCCGCTGCTCGCTCCAGCAAATATTTCAAGCTAAAATGGTCCGTATGCACTTCAAATTTTCTTCTTAGAAGGTAATGCCGCCATTTCTCAAGTGCAGAAACCAAGGCCAGCAATTCTCTATTATAAACTGATTTTGATTTCTTGGATTTGGATAAACCTTTGTTGAAGAATGCTATGAGGTGCCCATCTTGTTGCAACACAGCACCAATACCAGTTGAAGATGCATCACATTTAACCACAAACGGTTGGGAGAAATCTAGCAGTAATAGTACTGGTACATTATTGAGTGCATATTGCAATTCCTGAAATGCTGACAAAGAGTTTGAATCCCAATCAAACCCTCCTTTTTTGGTCATATCCATCAAAGGCTTGGCTATTTGCCATAGTTCTGAACAAATCTTCTGTAGTATCCCGTGAGCCCTAAGAAACCTCTTAGTTCAGATATGTCTTGAGGCAGTGGATAGTTAAGAATAGCTTTAATTTTTTCTGGGTCGATAGCTACGCCTTCTCCTGAAATGATGTGACCCAAGAATGCCATTTCTGATTGAAGAAATTCACACATCTTCGGATTGGCACAAAACTCATGTTGAAGAGTTTGCACAATAATTTCCAGATGATGCAAATGCTCTTGAAAAGATTTACTATATATCAAAATATCATCAAAGAAGACAAGGATGAATTTTTTTAAGTAAGGTCTAAACAAGTCATTCATAACAGTTGGAAAGGTTGATGGAGTGTTTGTGAGACTGAATGGCGTGACAATGAACTCGTAATGGCCTGATTGAGTTCGAAAAGCCGTTTTGTGCACATCTTCATGTAAGACTCTTATCTGATGGTACCCTGACCGAAGGTCAATCTTTGTAAAGTATGATGCCCCATCCAATTCGTCAATAGTTGGTATGGGGTACTTATTAGGAATGGTGATGCGGTTAAACTCCCTATAATCAACACTGAAACATCATGTAGAATCCTTCTTTGGCACAAGTAATACTGGGCTTGTGAAAGGACTAACACTGGAACGAATAAATCCTTTCTGTAACAGATCTGCCACTTGACTTTCTATTTCATCCTTTTGAGCATGTGGATATCGATAAGGGCGTATGTTTGGTGGGATTGCATTCGACTATAAGGGAATGGAATGACTGTTTTCTCTCAATGGTGGCAGCGAAGATGGTTCTTGGAAGATATGTGAGTAACTCAGCAATAAGGCTTCCAGTATATCAAATTCTGCAATAATTTGTTCATATGAATAACTTCGCAAAGAAGCAACAGAGTCATTATGTTGCACTCCCTGTAGTTTTTAACGTTTTCCTTCCACCCAAAAAATGATAAACATCTTTTGCCAATTTGCCTCGACAGTGTTGAGAGACACCAACCATTTAATTCCCAAAACCATATCAATATTACTGAGAGTGAAAGGGAAGAAGTCATCAGTGATAGTTAGGCTTTGTATCTGAACATTCAACTTCTTGCATATGGTGTCACATGTTATCATTGTCCCATCTCCAACTTGTACTCCAAAATCAGGAAGGTTTTGTTTTAGGAGATTCAATTCTGTAACAATTTTGTTCGATGCGAAATTATGGGTTGAGCCACTATCAATGAGGATAAGAATCTCTTTTTCTCCTAGCACTCCCTTGACTCTCATTATTGTAGCGGAAGAATTTCCCAAAATGGCATGTAGCGAAATCTCTGCAGGACTTTCAGTCAAAGGAATTTCTTCTTCCATGATTCCTTCTTCTGATTCTTCAGTTAACTCCATCAGTTTTAATGACGTTGGATTGCATCGATGTCCAGGTGAGAACTTCTCTCCACAACGATAGCAAAGACCTTTGCTTCTCCTTAATTGATGTTTAGTTTCAGAAATTTGAGATGATTGTGTGATCATGGGCAGATTTGAGGATCTTGATGATGAGGACGGTTTATTATAATTAGTAACCATCGGATTTGAAGAGTAATTGCATGGCAGGAAAAATTTTGTCTCACATGTAGTAACGGTATTTTCTGACCCCCAAACTAGTGTTGATCTAGGAAAATTCCGTTGAGTCAAATTCTTTGCTTCAAATTCCATGGCCAAACTTGCAACGTTAGACACATATCTCGGCTTTTGAATTTTTACATTTGGTTTCAATTCATCCTTCAACCCATTAATGAAAACTACAAGCAAGCAATGCTCTAGCCATCCCTGAACACGCGATGAATGCCTTACGAATTCCTTCCTATTCCTTCTTATAATCTTCCACCGTTCCCATCTGTTTGATATCACACAAATAGACATCGGGATTCTAGAATTCCGCTGGTCCAAACTATTCCTAAAAGATTTGAATGAGATCATCCCAATATCTAATGGTTCTGTTGGAAGAAACCCATGTAAATGTATCCAAGGCATCTCCTTCTAAATTCGTTGTTGCTACTTGCACCTTGAGATCCTCTGGAGTTTGATAATAACGGAAGTATTTGTCAGCCTTCATCACCCATCCTCTTGGGTCACCACCTTGAAACTTAGGAAAATCAACTTTAGAGTGGGGTCTCTCCTGGTTGGGTTTCTGTTCCACCACGTTCCATCATAATCTGTTTCATCGTGGTTGTAATTACCATCATGATTATGTGGCTTAGTTTGTCCCTGAATAATTATGGGAACCCTTTGTCTTCTCATCTCAGCGTCCATATTGTTAAGTTTTGAAGATATCGCAGCAAATTGCTGTGACATGAGTTTTGCTAAAGGTTGCATGGATGATTGTGTATGAACTCCTCCCTGATTAGTGGTTTGAGAGGGTTCGATATCTGGATTGATGGGTGTGGGGGTGATATTTTGATGGGCGGAATTGCGTGTTAACCATTGTGATTTAAATAGTCCAAGAATCATTTGGCTTTGATATTAAATGATAGTTCTTGAGACTTTAAGAATGTAGAAGAGTAGATAAAAGGAAAGGACTTTAGAACCAGAATCTAAAGTTCTAGCCAAGACAAGTCTGAACAACACATAATATATTCCATATCATAATCTAATGTACACATTGTCTTAAATAGGCACTCCTAATAACTGATATTTTAAATACAAATAACTGCTTACACAACGGCTAGAAACCTCCTATTGCAACTGTTAATATCATTGACATAATAATGACCAAATGAAAACATAGATTTGACTAGTTTGACTCTAAACTAAACGCCTCTTCCTAGAATAAATTAAGAGGGGGCGTTGAACAACTCTATCAGTTCACCTAAACCAAACATTGTTTTCCTCACACCTCAGCCTTTGAAGAATTTGGTCTGTGACCTTGAATAGATTCATGAATGAGGTGAGTTTGCTCATTTGGTGTTGATAATGTTTCCAATAGTGTACTTACAGGATAACCTCAACCTATAGCTGAAACCTAGATATTACTGATAAGCAGTTCTGCTGCAATATGGTTTTCTTTTGATGGTTTACCACCTTCAGACTCATTACTTCAGGTTTTGATAATTTCTTATGAAGTTTAATTATGAATTGGATACCTGCAAGATCATTATAAAATATGGTGGTTTCGAACTTATTAAAAATTATAGTCAATTAGTAGCTAGAATAATGCAAAAGACTTGACGAAGAATAGGACACCCTAGGCTGAATGAATTCCGTTTTATGTGGCTTTTGTCAGTCTACAATCTTCCAGTTTGAATGAGTAATCTGCGCAACCACAATTCATATGCTGACAGTGGAAGCTGCAACTGGCACAGTCCAGTTTCTTCGCTGTGATACGTTGCTCTTTATGCAAAACTTCAGCACAATTGTTTTTTGGCCCAGTAGAGTGTTTGAGACCGACACCACCAATTAAAAGCTATATCTTTCAACCTGGATTTAGGTGGATACCCAAAACAATGTTAAAGAGTCGGAGTTATATACTTATTTCCTGTGCGACACGGGGCTTTGAATTTATTTATTTTTTTTGTTCTTTTTAGAAAAGCGTCATGAATGGTATTAAAAATAGTACTCCCTCCGGTCTTAAATATAAAACCCATTAACACAAAAATAGGTCTTATATTTAAGAACGGAGGGAATATATAATAATGTCAATTGTGGTTCCCTTTAGAAGTTGAAGTTTGAAGAAATAGGACTTGCATATGACACACGTGAGATGTATATGTTTAGTTGTTCTCTCCCTCCCTTCCTCTATATGTTTATGGATATAAGTTTGACCGGTAGACATTTCTTCATAGAAGTTAGTAATTCACAGGTGACTTTTTCAAAGTTCAAGCTCTTGTATCCCATAATGCTGTGTGATTTCTGAAGCCCATTATTGGAACAGTAGAAATCAGTGGAATGAAAATATAGAAATAATAAAATGTTATTATGATGTTATTGTTATAAAAAAAAAAGGAAGCAGAAAATAGTAATGTGTGCGTATATATAAAACAAAACAAATAGAAGAAAAGGGCGTGACTGGTGATTAGAAGAGAAGAAAGGTTATATATATATATATATATATATATATATATATATCTATAAGAAGGAACAGGAGGAGGAAGAATAATTAATATATATATATAGTGCTTATATAAATAATAATAATAATAATAAATGGGTAACAATTAAAGGGGCATGTCATGTGTTGGGGTATAATACCTCCTAATAATTCACTTCACTATAGCTACAGTGAAGTGGATAGTCCTGCCAGCAGCGAAGAAACAGAAGCAACGATGAATAGTTTGATAGTTCAAATTAATTCTAATCATAAAAATTCTTTCAAATGATTTTCTTTTTTATTTGATAGTAATTTTTTGCATATTGGAAAATAATTTTATATTAGGGTTTTAGATAAGTTTTGAGTTTTGTAAATAGATGTCCATAGAAATGTAGAGAAATGTTAGTAATTAGTTTTAATTGGTTTAGTTTTTGTCATTTGGTTTTTTGTAAGATTTTATATTATTTTTTTAAAAAATCAGATCCTAAATAATTTTGTAAATGATGCTTAGTACCAATTAATTTTGGTTAAAACGATTTATTTAGCTTGATAGAGATATTGCTGAATTTCTAAATGGTTTATATTGTTTAATTAAGTGAAGATTTATAATTATCGATTTTGTTTGTGAAAATCTTAAATATTAAATTGGGGTCTTGTTCAAGTGATGATAATTATTGCCTCAAATGAGTTATTTGTGTTAAGAAAAATACTTAAATTCATATTATAACAAATAATTGAATTATTGTGTGCAATTGGAATTTTAAGGTAATTTATTATAAATTTTAAGTTTATGGAATTAGGTTAATTAAATTAATTTTATTTAACTAATAATTCAAAGAGTTATTAATATGTAGTAATTATTTGTCATAGATTGATTTGTAAATTGTGATTGAGCTTGGAGCTTAGATTATTATGATGAATTTTACTTTGGCGAGAAGTAACCACTTTCCTCTTGTTGTGTATACTTGTAACATGTTTGTGAGTGGTATTAAATATAAATAACATAAATTTGCAATTGGTTTGTAATATATACTATGAAGTTATTTTATTATTAAAATTGTCTTGTGAGACTTATTTTATTGAGTAATGGATAGTAATATAATAGTATATGAATTTAATGTTGATTTATGCTATTGGAAATTCTTTTGAAAGTTTGTGAATTGATAATGAAATGTGATAAATTATGATCATCATATCTGTTGAGTATAATTATATATCTTGAGTATGATTATGAGAGGGGATAGCAGATGTAGAGTTCATGGGAGGTTATTTTAGAGGAAATAATGGGATGGAATCTTATACAAAAAAAGGAAATAAGGTAGTGGGCTTTCAAGTGTACATTAATTAGCCTTTTGGCCCAATTGTGTTATTGTAGGGCCTTGACACCCTATATTGTATTAGAAGGGGAACCCATAGTCCGTTCTTGTGCTATGTGGATTTTGGCCGGTCCATATCAATTGATCAGTGAGCTTATTTCCTCCCACCTTATTTCTTCTGATTGAACACATGGGCTAGTACTCACACATGTGATGAATATGATAATGTGGTTATGATATTGTAAATTGATATACCTATTACCTTTTGACATATTTGTTAATACTATGTATTTATAACTGTTCTCACTTGACACATCACGAACATTTACTTGTATGCCCGATGAGATGGACTATTGGTTGCTAAGACTTCTCACCCCTTTGAATTAACATTTTTTCAGGTGATAGTTCTCGTGAGGGGTCGTTAAGGAAGACTCTGGAAGCCTAAACTATTTCTACTAAGAGTAGTGCTTCCATCATTTTGGTTATGCTTGATTGTTGTATATTGCCACATTAGGGCTCATCTTGCATACTCTGATTTATTTTAAGGATTTGATGCATGAACTATATCCTTTTGATTTCTCTATGACTGGTTAATTTTTGATGATTTTGGATAGCATAGAAGCCCTAAGATTATGTTCTAAACTTGTGGATCTATACTTGATTTGATATAGTTTTTTTGGCATACAATGATGAATTGCTTAGTTAAAGTGTATAACTTGAGAATGAACATCCATTAAAGGCTTAGAGAAGTCTAAAGCCTAATTATGTGCTTAAATTTCTATCAAGCGGTTTTGTTCTTTTAACTATAATAAATCTTTTAAAAATTTAACTTTAAACTTTTCTATCATGGTTAACGTATCTAAAATATTTATTATATTTAATTAATCATGATAGTGGTTTAATAGTGATATGACAAAATGCTTGGTTAATTACTAAAGGCCTTGTAGCCCAGTGGTAATGGTATCTCCCAAGTGGGAGGAAATCACATATTCGATCCTGTCGTTATAACTTCAGGCCATTAGTGCCTGCCTGAGCCTATGAGCTCTATTTTTTTAAAAAAAAATGCTTGGTTAATTATGATTATATGGAAAGACATCTTTACATGTAACGTGTCCTCTTTCTTAATAATCAATATTAAACTAATAACTCCAATTGAAGATCAACTAACTTAATCCACAATATCTTTTCTCAAGAATTGTAAAGTAGCCACCTGCCATAAGTTTTTCTTCCAACCAATGAACCAACTAAATCTTTTAGACTGTTGATTGCTTTTCTTTTTTAAAATATATTTTTGACTAGTTATACTTATTTTTCACACATGTCGTGTTTTTTTAATCCAATTTACCCTTTTTTCCTAGTCTTGATTGGGCATTGGTCACTTGTTTTTTGATTGAACCAATCAGTCTGCTGTTGAATTCATAAGTTGCAAATCATTTTGGGTGCACAATTATCTCCATTAAAAGCAACACTTTATGCCTAATGTTCAAAAGAGGTTGGTCTTTCACTTGGAAATGGATATGCACAGTTTGGGATACATTTCAAAAAGGTGTGGAGGTTAAAGTAGGCAATGGGGAATCAACCCTTTTGGTTTGATTATTGGTCGGAAATAAACCAACCCCTTGTAGAACTTGTCCCTGGATATGAAGCTTTTATTGATAGGAATGAAAAAGTCTTAGATTATGTTGGACCATGGGAGATTGGGATAAACAAAAGCTTAATGGATGGTTCTCAAACCAAATTGTGAATCACATCATGTGTGCTCATCCACCCAAGCAGGAAAGAGGTGACAATAAGCATTATTGGAAGCCCACTTCTGATAGTCAATTTTCAGTAAGTTCTGCATATCATTTTCTTTTTACAAGTACAGATACAACTAGGGAGTCTATTTGGAAGAAGCTGTGGCGATGGGATGTTCTAGAGAAGATCAAATATTTCATGTGGACTTTCGCACATGGCAAAATGCATATGGCGCAATTAAGAGCTCAAAGAGGAATTGTGGAGTTAGCTAGATGCCCTTTTGGATGTGAGGAAGCAGAGGATTCAATGCACCTATTGCAGGACTACTGTAATGCAAGGGAAAGATGGACCTCGATAATTACACTTGCCTTATGGGGAAGTTTCACAACTCTACAAGGCACATAATGGCTTAAATGGAATTTCCAACAAGAAGCGGTAGGGGTTTCACTAAGAAATTCATTGGGCAATGTTGTTCGGTTATGTCTGTTGGGATGTATGGGTAGCTCGATGCAAGAAGCTCTATGGGGAGGAGATGGACAAGGAGAATAGAAATGCACAAGACAGCCTATTCAAGGCAAGCTGTGATACGTATTTAATAACAAAATGTCAGCTTTACTCACACCAAAACATCAAAGGCCAAATCAACCACACAAGACATCAAGGATCTATAACATTGGAAGTGTATGCTTCAATCCTCGATTCAAGAAGAAGTGGATGTGCTGGTGTTGTCTGAGGAACGAATGGAAGCTGGATATGTGGATACATGAGTAAGATCACAATGGTGCCACCGGTAATAGTAGAAATCATTGTGATCATACAAGGTTTGTAGATATGCTAGAATAGAGGGTATAGGAAGGTGGCAGTATTGTTTGATTGTATTGAGGCCTAATGTACTAATTCAGGGTGGTGATTATAATCATCCCTTTAAGGATATTATAGAAGATGCTTGGCTTTGGAGTACTAAGAACTGGTAGATTTTGTTTAGTCACATTCCTAGGGATCATAATACCCTAGCGGATTGTATGACAAAATTAGCTCATAATATTGTCGGTAGTTTTTTTGGAGTTGGCTTCTCTTATTTTTCCTCATTTTCTCTTTTTCACCATTAGATCAAGATCTCAATTGTCTAGATTTAATATCTTATAAAAATGTTATTATATATATCAAAAAAATTATATCAAGTAAAATTATTTTGTATAAAGATATAAAAATTATTTTAACAATTCAAATTTATTTTGTATCTTGTATCAAAAAAATTATATCAAGCAAAATATAATAACATTTTTATAAGATATTAAATATGTGACATTGAGATCTTAATGTAATAGTAGAAAAGGGGAAAAGAGCGAAAAGAAAGGAAAGGAGTAAAGGAGAGAAGTCAAGTCCAAATAAACAAGGGCTCATATTCCCAACAATCTTTGGGAGCCAATGTCTCGACCAAAACCGCAGAAGAAGATGATCATTCAATTCTAGCATGTGCATCATCTAGGGAATTTTGCTTCCTATAGATGTTCTATAGTTGAATTTCCCAATCTTGATTTATCAATTCTTTTATTCTAATGAAAGTCAGAGCACATGTGGCACCTATATCTAGGGACAACAACATATCCTTGATCTATCAATTTTTTTATTCTAATGAAAGTCAGAGCACATGTGGCACCTATATCTAGGGACAACAACATATCTATCAAGTTCTTTGAATCAAACTCTTTTTTTAATCAAGTATCTTTTAATCAAATTCTAGCATGACTTTTCTAAATCTCAAACTCTGTCTTTTAAAACTCTAGCCCATCCTCCAGCTTCAAAAATACTGCATAGTCAAATGTTATACTTGAATCCCACAATCCATATTCCTATGATTCCCTATAACACCCCGTGAATGTCTTCAATGAACCATCCACATTTACTTTAATTTAGTCACTAGGAGGTCGTTCCCAACCACAAGTTAGTCTCAAGAAAGTGGTTTCCTCATTAATAACTAGGGAGTTGCACATCACAAATGACTTTCAATAATTGAAAATATGAATTAAAATGACTAGGACATCATTTTATCCTATTCAATTTTTGTCTGGGGTTTAGACTCAACTCAAATTAAGAATAAGGCAAAATCTTTATTACTTTTAGATGATGATGAGGATTGAACCTGAGAAAGTACCGTCCTTATTGCTAAACCTACGGATAAGGGGTTGTCCTATTCAATTTTAAATATAACCAAACAATAACTAGTACGCACAAAAAAAAAAGACAGCAAAAACAAACAAGACCCCAAAAAAGGTTTGAAGTTTAAAAAGGAAAATTGACAAATGATTTCATTTTTGGCCCAATTTTCTCTGTAAATTTATGCTTATTTTTTCATTTCCCGCACAAAATTGAATCAGTTGTTCATGACTTATTATTAAAACTACTAATTATCAATTTTATACCAATTAACATTAATTCATAAATGTGTCTGAAATGAGCAAGAACTAAAAAAAATACTTTTAATATTGATTCTCATTTTAATCCGGAATTTTTGTATTATATGAAATTTAAAAGATTGAATTGCACCATTTAAAATTTATAAACCATGCAAAGTTTTATACTAAAATTTATATCAATTCATTGATAATATTAATACGAATATGGATACGGACATGTCCAAGTATCAATTTACGATATAAAATTTAAAATAAGCTACACTAGTCGAATCATGAATAATACAGCTCAAGTTTCATACTTCCCATATCATAGAGTGGACAGTGTGTATATGGATAACAAAATTTGTATCAACATATAACTAATGTAATTTATCCGTTCAAAGATTTAGCAGGTAGTACCGTAATGGCACATTCCCTGCAGGTGCCAGGAAATTCTGGTACAGTTAGGAAATGGAAACAGACCCCCAAATCTAAATTTTAGGCCCATCTGCGAGCTAGCAGGTACCATCCATGAAATCGACCAGCAATTCCTGTACCATGCCTCTATCAGGCATCCTGCCTGCCGCACCGTATATAGGTGCTAACCCTCCACTCACTGGACCAGGATTTTCTTTAACCTATATTTAGCCAAACATTACATTAATAGGCAAACGGCATAAGATAAATAAACAAAGTAGCATCATATCAAAATTTGAACACAAGTACAGCAGCCAACAAAGTACTAATAATTGAACTAATTGCTCCGCTACTGGTTTATTTGATATACAAATGCTATACAAATGAAAAGGAAAATGAAATTATGAATAATGATATACAAATGCTTAGGCTCCGGTTTTTTTCAATAAACAAAACAGGGGAACCTAAGCATTTGAGAAACTAAATTTAATGACAGCCTTTCAGCCCGAATATAATTTTGCTTGAAGTAACACGGTCAAAAGCACACAATATGGTTCACCAACTATCCCCCACAACTCTAGGACTGTCAGTTATCATGGTTACAGTTCCGAGTTCAAGAGGAGGAAACCACTTCGGCAATGGAAGGGCGTGCTATATATGAAGAATAGTTTCATAGTTCCAATTCGACAATTCAGTTGCACCGTTCATATCCTGAATTGCATGTGTTGTGTTTGTATCTGTTATTTCTATTGTGTTTGTAAGCTTGGTACTGACTCGTGCTGTTAGCCTTGTACTAATATGAGTAAGGCATTTGACCTTTCTATCAAAGAAAAATTATCCACCGCAACAAGGGACATGCATCCCAACATTGTTGCTCCCACGAAATAATTAAGCAAACCTCAAAAGGTTAAGTAAAAAACTCACGGTTATCACAGATTCCTTTAAATCCCTGAGGAAGTCTTCAACAACCGCCAAATGCTGCAGTGTAACACAGATATGAATGCTGATTCACGCACAAAGAAAAAGAAAGCAATTTTAGTTTCTTTTAAGCGAGAGCCACAGCCAACTAGTAACACTTTAACTAGAAGGTCAACAAATTTCCAAAATATATATGCCAGATTACAGCAGTGCTGTATGGATCAAACATGACCTGTTTGGCCTCTGCAATGCATTCAAATGCCACCCTCTGGATGACATGATATCATTGACCTCAAATATGTCCAGAACATCAGATCCAAAAGCCACAATTGTCATGTCTGGTCTTCCAACAATAAATAATTCTGGAATCTCTCCTATGCTTCACACACCAGAAAAACTGCAATCAAACTTCATGAAAGCCACAACATAACCAGAGCGGGAGACAGACAGTATGTATACCCTTCCTGTATATTTTTTGAGACAACCATAATTGCTTTTGTATTCTCCAGGTAACCTGTAGAATGAAATAACCCAATATACCATCAACCATGCATTATGTATCACATTTAAAAGGAGCAAGGAGATAATTGTCACCTTCTTCCCCTAAGGACATCATTGCTGCCCAAGCCCCAGCAATAAGACCTCCAGGCCTGCTTCCAGCCATGGTTGGAGATACATACAACCCACCAGACCACTCAGTAACTGCAAAATCAACACAAGTCAGCAAGCAAAAACGAAAAGAGAAAACTGCAACATGTATGCATGATAAGGCAAAGGCCAGAAAGGTAGATGTACATGGGCATCACCGATACAGAAATGTAATTTGGAATCTCAATTACGATAAGAATTTACTTGAGTATTATTATCTCTATTGGAGAGCTGAAAATACTTTGTTCCACACAGTGCAATCTCTTTCTAGTACTAGCTTTTATTAAAGATGTTCTTTTATTTTAATTTATTGACTGTCATGAATATTTTAACTTCTAGGAACATTATTGTACATTCCATAAGCCTTACTGGAAACGATTGCAAATTCCCCCATAGAGACCTTCAACTCTTATAAACACACCCTAGCATTCTTTTCAAAGAGAAGAATATATTTGTTGGAGAATGTTATATCAGACATCTCTCTCTATATATATATTGGATATCTTGGCCGGTCCAATTTAAAGCTTATAATCCCATTTAATTTTGTTCTATCATTCATTTATTCAAGGGATAACATAAAAAATAATACCCTACAGTTATCCTCTGTTGATTAGTTACATGATTCTAGGAAAGATACTAGGTTAAACCTAGTCCTCTATATGCATTCTTCTACTCAGTGTTAGAGGTGTGCCAATCTCAAGTGAGCCAACATTTTTGGCACCCTCAAAATGGCACACAGGTGATGTTCCTTGTATGCCATGTAGGGTGCCTATTGTGTCAAACAGTACATCAACACCCTTTTTCTAGGAAGCATAGAGCATGATGCTCTAACACCATGGGAAAACCCAAAAAGCAATACTTTTCTCATCATTCTGGAAGCAACAAGTTTGCTACTCATACAAAATTGTTTGGGATAATTTAAAGATGATAAAGGCAAGATAACAAGCAATAAAATGAGAAGCAATGATGCCACACAATCATATATATCATGTAAAAAATCATATCCCATAATCTATGGGATTTCAATCGGTTTGTGATCAAATATGTAATCCCTAGATTTTAGGATCAAGGTTTGGGAATTCTAGATTAGGAATGTTTCTTATTTTTCTGATTGCATTTTCTGATTTCCCTTGATTGTACTCATTAATGTCTCCTCTCCTCTCAAGTCTATAAATTGTAGCCCTCTCCTTCACTAAATTATACACATTAAGAGAGAATTCCTCTGATTATCAATATGGTATCAGAGCTTATGATGATCAGAGAGCGAGAGTTACAGTGAGATATGGTGAGGAGAGAGAGAGAATTTGAAGGTTCAGCCAGAATTCAGATTTGGATGAGGACGGCACGTGGTGGTACACCGCCCACCCAGGAGTGCTCGAAAGGAGCCAATCAGTGGAACCCTGAAGTTTGACAGCGATCTGACCTACGCATGACACCCACGCCCCACCACCTCCGGTGAGTCTCCGACGATTTTTTTTGGCCTAGAATCATGAATCCATCTGAATTTCCTCCTCTACTCAGTTCTGCCTCCAAAAATTTGAATACCTCCAGAACCAATCCATTAACTCTTATATCCGGTACTAACCCTAATTCTTCTTCTTCATCCAATTTGTCTTCTTCCACTACTGTTACTGTACCAACTAGAACTAAAGAAAATACAGATACACCAGAAAATCCAATTATGGTAATCAAACATAAAATAAATGGCAGAAACTACCTCCAGTAGTCCCAAAGTGTACTCCAGTATATTCATGGCAAGACAAGGGAAAAATACATCAATGGGACAGCTTCTCAACCAGATCCTAAAGATCCTAGTTTTGATACACGGCTTGCTGAGAATAATCAGGTAATGACTTAGTTATGTAATTCCATGACCCTAGATATTAGTGAAGGTTACCTTCTTGCAAACACTACAAAAGAAATATGGAATGCAGCTAGAAGAACTTATTCTTCATTGAATAAACCACTGCCTCTATTCATCTAAAGCGCCAACTTAGGGATCTAAGACAAGGTAATATGACAGTAACTGATTACACAATAATAGCATGCAAAAACTTTGGCAACAACAGGATCTGTTTAATGTACACCAATGGGACACTATCAAAAATGTTCAGTTATACAAGAAGCTTATAGAAGAAGGAAGAATATATGATTTTCTCTTAGGGCTCAATGATTCATTTGAAGAAATAAGGGGTCTTATAGGAGTACCAGACGTCCACTTCTAATTCACTCTAGGAGACCACGTGGACAGATGTGATTAAGGTTACGTGGGTACTGTCTTTATGATTTATGCCATATGTCTTTTATATTCCAATGGTGGAGAACGTGTGTCAATAGTAGTAGGTCTGATGTCTTTTATATTTTAGTAGTGGAGAACGTGTCAGTAGTGGAAGGTCCTAGGAACAGTTACCATCTGATGTAATGTTATTTAAGGGTACGATTGTAATGTTTTCAGGTAAGATGATTATGAATGATGAATTTCTTTTCTCTTGTCTTGAGTACAGATCCTGGCTCTCGACTCTATTTCTCTTTGTCCCTCTATTCTTTCCTTATCTCTCTCTCTCTCTCTCTCTCTCTCTCTCTCTCATTCTTATTCTTCCCTGGGAACCTATTAAATTGTTATCAAAGCCCTTGTTCTTAACTTGTGGACAAAATGGTGAACACTCGCTCCAGTAATCATGAACCTGATTCGCATAATGCTAATTCCAATCCTCTATTACTGCCCAACCCACATGCCGAATCTTTTCACTCGAATCCTCCTGTACAACCAGAGTTCCACGAATTTATTGCTGAACAAATGGCAATTCTCCTTTCAAAAATAGGTAGAATGGATATGGATCTGTCAGAATTGAAGAAGAGCAAATTATCTCTTGTAAACCCAGAAACCAGTCAAGCTGAAGAGGAAGGTGTGAACAGCAATGAAAATCCTTGGTGGACTTAGAACCCCTCTAAAAGACCTCATACTAAAGTGGAGTTTCCTAAATACAAAGGGGGTGATCCCAGAGGTTGGGTGCTGAAGGCAGAAAAATATTTTAGATACTACCAAACTCCTGAAGATTTGAAGGTTGACATTGCAGCAATTAACTTGGAAGGGGATAAGTTAGACATATTCACTTGGGTATCTTTAGGAAGAACTATTCAAAGGTGGGATGAACTAATAGAAATTTTCCAGGAACATTTTGGACCAGCTGAGTTCCAAAATCCTGACATGTACCTATGTAATATTACACAAACAGGTTCAGTGCATGATTATAGGCAGGAGTTCGTAAGGAGGTCATCACGAGTACAAGGGTGGCCAGAACATTGCTTATTAGGAGTATTCATCAATGGGTTGAAGGAAGAATTGCATGCAGATGGGAAAATTCAGAAGCCTCGTACTGTTTATCGAGCTTCCAGTTTAGCAATGGAATTCGAGGCAAAAATTCAATTGGAGAAGTTGAAACTCACTTGTTGTTCAAACGCAACATGTGGCACTAAGGGCGATTTTATTTTTAAAGAAAATAAAAGCACAGTATATCAAAAACCGTCGATGAATTATGGGGCAGGATATTCGCAAGCAGTTACTTCTTCTAATTCATATCAGAAGCAAATCACAACCCCATTATCAAACCCCACTACATTCGGCTCCAATTCAGCATATATTTCCAATACTAAAAGACAAATCAGACACGACAAGGAACTCTGTTTTAGATGCAGAGACAAATTCGTACCAGGCCATAGGTGCAAAAATTCCTCTTTTAAATTAATGGAGCTAACTGAAGAAGCTGAAAATCTTGAGTCAGAGAACTTGAATGAAATTCAACCATCTGATAGCGATTTTGCCGAAATATCTCTCCATGCCATTCTTGGTAGCCCATCAATCACGACAATGAAGGTGCACGGAAAAATTCAATTAAGGTCAGTATTGATTTTGATTGACAGAAGGTCAACCCACAATTTCATTTCTGAGAAAATTGTGGCTGAACTTCAACTTCCTAAACAATCCCTACCCTCATTTGGCGTGCAAGTGGGTAACGGAAATATAATCTCTTGCAATACCATATGTAAGGGTCTGGAGGTCTAGAAACAGAATTTAAGGATCACAGAAGATTTCTTTCCTTTTTCAATTGAGGGTTCAAACATGGTTCTGGGAATTAAGTGGTTAGCTTCACTCAACACAGTAGAAGCTAATTGGCAGCATATGTATATGATTTTTTGGGCCAATGGCAAAAGTTCAAATTGCAAGGAACACCTCAACCGTACACTACAAATGCATCATTGCAAAGCATCACGTGTCGAGAGTGAACAGCAGAGAAAGAGCAGAAAATTCAAAGAATTTTGGATTTTTATTCCCTATTGGACATATATGCACAGGTTTTTGAAGATCCTCATCAATTGCCACCTTTTCAGTCACATTTTCATTCCATTCCTTTACTGCCAGGATCAACACCACCAAATATCTGTCCATATCGTTATCCGCGTTCCCAGAAGGATGAAATAGAAAGACAAATATTAGAACTACAGCAAAGAGGTTTTATTTGCGACAGTACTAGCCCATTTGCAAGTCCTGTAATTCTGATACCTAAGAAGGACTCCTCATGGAGGTTATGTGTCAATTACCATGAGCTCAACAAAATAACCATCCCAAATATGTATCCAATACCTAACATTGATGAGCTCATTGATGAATTATACGGTGCCTCTTATTTCTGGTCATTATGAGTTTGTTGTCATGCCGCTTGGACTCACGAATGCACCATCTATGTTTCAAGCAGCCATGAACGACTTGTTCCAACCTTACTTCTGGTCATTATTAGTTTTCTTTGTGACATTCTGGTTTTTAGCAAAACTATGCAAGAGCACTATGAGCATGTACACACAATACTACTGTTAGAAAATCAAATCAATATCCCATGATTATCTCCTTCTATTATGTCCTTCATTATTACTCTTTATTTTTTACTTGTTACTGTTCACTATACTGCGTTGTACTGTTCATTGTATTGTTAACTCGTTGTACTATTCACTGTACTGTCTGTACTGTATTTTTCCATATAGGCCTACTATCTTGAGCCTATATAATGTATCTTTGATCATTG